>JBBPKF010000456.1:0-12122 GCA_038089175.1 Binderoboletus segoi | reverse complement strand
ATTCCACTGAGACCGTCCTTTCGATCCATATATGTATATACTGTATGGGTTGCACGACAGAAGGCTGGATGGCGCCGTGCCTGAGCGCAGGTCCATCGTTACCTCCCCGCCACCGATCGCGAATTCGCAAGCATGCGCCCTCGAGCTTCTCACCGCATACCTACCTGATTCAAACCATCTTTTCCGTCGTCTACAGTTCCCAAGGGGCATGTCATGTCCGTCGCACGGTCTTTGTATCGCTCACCCCGTGGGCACGCTCCGCGACATCCCAGAGTCACGTTTGGGCGGTTCTCTTGGACGTCGACGTCGACGCCTGCAGATATTTCAGACGAGACGGTTCACAATGTGAACTCGGGCGACTGCTCTAAAGATGACTGCGATGCTGGCGTGACTCTTCCAGGACGGCCCAGAGCACACCTTCCGTACGTTCCCATTTAACGTCCTGCAGGGCAGTACGCTGATGGATAGTACATGTCCTGGGGGAGGTAGGTGCTTGTAGGTTCAGAGTCCTACAATCGATGGAATGTGCTCGAGATCCCTGAAGGGTAACCTGGGTGGATTTGTGTGGACCATATTCGACTTACCTTAGCGGTCAGATGTACCGTGGGATGAAATGGGTGGGTAGGGTATAACGTATGTGCATAGGAGGCAGGAGTGAGTGCTAAGGAGAAGAAAATATAAAGGTGGCCCAGTGACATCAAAATTAGTGGGGTAGAGTATTGAATTGAATTGGGGGGAGGGCGTTCACTGGGTCCCCGTTAGCGCATAATCGTATAGGCGCTCTTAATCTCGAGTGTCGGTTCGCGGTCATGCAGTAGCCTCAGACCCATGGGTCGACGCGGAATCTAATGGCGATAACACCTGAAGTTCAAATTCGCCGCTCATGACCACCACCGTTGTCAACTCCCTCGACGTCCTGTCCGATTGGACCCCGTGTGTGCTTCCACGTAGGCGGAACATGATCCTTGATGAGAGAACGCTGTGGAGCGTGACCTGCGGTCTTGATCATCCGTCAACAGAGAGCACCATTCAAGACTGCAAGCAAGTTGACATACACGTTGAGCATGTCACTATACTCGGACTGTACACACGTTTAGCCCGAGAAAGAAACCATGACACGATGGATGACTGACAGGAAGTACAGCCTCTGCAGTGATGTTGACAACTGTAAAGACTATTCGTGAAAACGATGATAGAAAAGTCAAACAATGGAAATTCACAAAGATATGCAGACGATATGACTTACGACTGATGCATGTGACATAGAAGACACCTTCGAAGAAGAGAATTTGTACGAGAGACTTGCGTGTGTGAACGTGTCGGTAATCGTAGTATTGCTTGTATGCCACAAGAACCAATACCGCTGCGCAAGATGGGCGAGATATTTACAATACTGGGTAAGACAGTCTCTCTCACCAGTTTCAAACGCTAGTAACAATGCCAACTCCAAAAAGCTTTTACGAGGTGTGACCACGTAACAACCAATTATTTCGGCTGTAGAACGAGAAGGGAATTTCAGGCACTTGGGAATTTGATGTTTTTTGATGGAAGGTCGCCTACTCACGACCAGTGATCAAATTATGATTTGGCAGGAGGTTGTCTGTGAGAACAAATGCAATGGCGAACTACGTTCCATGAGGCCGATGTCCACGAATATACAGCAAAGATTCTTACCGTCGCATAAGCGAGAAGTCCGTAAAGCACTCGTTTATCTCTTCCCCAAAAGGCATATGTTCGAATAACTAAGAGACCTGCACAATGGTCTAGCTGTGGTGAAGCAAGCAACTAGACGGGATCTACCTTCAGAAGCACATATGCCAATTGTATGAAGCACTAGGGGCGCGCCGTTGAACCCAGGAAAACATATTTTCATAAGCACCCACTGTTCTCTTGGACACCGTAATTGCAAGGCTACATGGTTCCGTCAGCCACATTTTACTGCTGCAGAATAGGTTTTAATCATTACCGCTGGTGAATTGGTGAGAGACATAGCTGACATGTGGACGATCGGTACGCACCATATACCGTTAATCCTACTCCAGCGAATGGTATATACCTAGAGATCGTAAAGACGAGGCGTATCACATCCCATGATCTCCCCCACATACACCATACCTTGAATTGCTCAATAGAACTTTAAACTGGGCTTGTGAATCATTACCTCGTCATCGACTGTGATGGCATAATCATAAATCTGCCAGCGTGACAAGTTAGGGAATTATCTTCCTCGTGATATGTGTGCCGGGTGCATACTAGGATTGCCATTCCAACAACTATGGCGGGTACGTCAGTAGTTTGAAAAGATGGCCAACTACGTGACCATGGCACACCATTAAAGTACTGTGGCCATCATCAGGATATCAGCGACTTGTCAAACCATGCGGAGAAAAAGTACCTTGGAAGTTTGCATACCGACTGCCTGAGTGATGATGTGCAACAGGATACCAACCAGCCGCGTGTCCTTGGAACTGTGAGCAAATTATGAAATACCACCTACCTGTATAAAACTAGGCTCCAAGGGACCCGCGGTCACTTCCAGCTCTGGAAATAGATCCTGCAGAGACGAAAATAAATATGCATCTGGCGCCATAGCTGCGAATCTGCGCCTTCACACCAACATCAAATACCCCGTTATGCACGGTTCTATCTGGAAGGTCACTGGTACGAAATGAACCGTGCCGTAGGTATAGTCCACTCACCAGTGATTTGGAATCTTGTAGGTGTGGTCCAACGGGTTAGGCACACGTGCCGGCGGTGATTGAGATGCTAAACATGGAAATGAAAGCTGGCGGTAATCACAATACACCAAGCACTGATGCGTTCGGCGTCTGTGAAAGTGGCAATCATAATGAAGGCTGCGTGTGATTCCCACGATGACAGGCGTTTACTGTTCTCTCTTCCCGAAATAAAAGGGGAAGTCGAAACTTATGGTGGACTATATGGCTCTTTATGCTTTGGCAGACCAAGAGTGTCAGTGTTTCGCTGACACTGGCGCGTTGAGGATGAGGAAGTGGCAGTGCCCCGCAGGCACCGTCTGATACGTAACTGATGGCGGACCCTGCGGCTCTTCTGACCTGCGAGCGCCAATCCTATGTGTAGTAATCGCCCGTTTTCTTGACCTTGCGACTCGCCCACCCACAAGTGCACACCCCAGCACACCAGCGGTCATTCCAGAAAAAAGTATTTACCGAGGTCAAATGTGTAAGTATGCATACCCAGGCGCTCTTTCCCTGGCTCTTCGCCAAGGCTGTGACTGGCCGTCATGACACCCGGTAACTGTACAGCGTTCATCATTAATCATGCCCTCAGGCCAAATCGAGCGCTCGTTTTTCACGAGTCCAGTATCTTACCTCTGTCTCTGGTTCCAATGGATGACCGCCAAGCCTCATTAGATTCGGCATTGCCGGAACATCGCTTCGTTGCCACTGCTCAATACATGTTTAGCATCTTCTGAGAGGAGCCGTCTATATTGCATGTCGAAGATCATTCCCATTTGTCTTCTGGAGACGCACAGGTCGGCGGACCGCCATTAGAAGCATCGCTGTGTGTTCCTGTGCATCCGGCCTCAATCAGACGGTGATATCAGTTGGGGGGACGACGACTGATATTGAACGTGATGGCCACCATCATAGTTTCATACAATGCATCACCGCCGGACAGATTGACATGGTTTACGAAAGAAAACGACCACCACTCTGAACCACCACGACAAACTCCCTCCGCTACACTTCGTTCGTGTTCAAGGATCCCACCAACACTCGCGTCTCGTCGGCAGAGAGCAGCAGCACGTCTACCCGCCCGCGGCTCGTTTCACGCGTGTAGTGCCTTTGTCATTTGAGTCCCTCATCCGGATTGCTCCCTGTAAACAGCCGGTGTGCTTCAACGGCAACGAGTAGGTCGAGCAGATCGAGGGATCCTGTCCGACGATGAATGACGGCGAGAGGATGTTGCGCTCAGCGTAAAAGGCGAGCGAGAGTGGGGGCGAGGTAGAAGACGCGTCGAGTGCGTCAATACGACCCGTGGGCGGACGATGATAAATGATGCCACAGAGAGGCAATACATAGTGGGCAGAAAGAACTTACGGTGAACATCTCAGTGTGCTTGTGCGTCGTAGGGTTGGCCGAGAGTCGATGGACGAAGTCAGCTTCTTGGATTCGTCTTCTACCTGACCGCCGCTATCCGCATTCCAACATCTGCAAAAAAGCTACAAGATTGTGGGATGACGTCCCTCAGCATTCCGCGGAGATGGCCAGAAGACAAGCCTTCAAATTACAATGCCAGCTTGTTTCCGTTGACCGGGCCGACTTTACCATGCTAATTCTCATTACAGAGCATTTCACGCTGACAGTTGTGAGTCGTGAGAAATGGTTCGAAGTCGGATAAATGCCTTCGCAAACAGCTGGAGAGGCAGGACACGATCCTATGGCGGGAGAGGACTGCCTACGACGCGGTATGGACAAGGTTATATAGGGCTCGCTAGACCTGCCTCGCCGCTGCCACCGAGTCCCCTCGCCTCCACTGCCTCGGGGCCTCCCATTCTATCGCTACCGCGACCCACGTCTGTCACCAATGACTCATTTCCCCTGCCTAGAGAGACCTTCCCTTTGCTGTGGTTCTCGTTCGCACCGAGGTTCAGCTATTCTATAGGTGCTTCTCAACGAAAGTCGGGGGTCAGAGACACTCGGGGTGGTGGTGAAAAGCAAGGTTCTGTATGACTACGGACACACGTATTACTGTTGTGCTCGGTACGGTTATGTAAACCAGGGAATTACCCGCGGCGAGTGTGATCTCCAACACTTCTGTTTCGAATTAACTGTGGGTCGTGTGTGCCTCAAGTCCAGGCACGACTCGGAAGAGTACCCCGCGCCTAGGTCAAATCAACAACTTCCACCCAGCCACGACCACCTGCCCCCCAACTTTGAGGCACTAAAACATGCAGCTTGCTGTGAAAGTATTGAAGGTTCCAAATCAGCTTCTTTCCATCCGCAGGAACCCGGTCTACCAACCGGAAGTCTCGGTCCCAAGCAACACAAGCCCATGGAATCACCTTCGGAAAAGTTCAAATGCTGTTCATTCTTTCCTCCCGTCGGCGTTGAAATTGATAGCATCTGATCTGTTTGGAATCGCCGTAGGTCGCTTTAACTGTTGGCAGCTTTCATGTCGAGACGAACTGAGACGCCCAATGGATCGCTCGAGCGGGGATAATCACACTGAAGGTGAATGCTCTCTGCAACTCTGACAATCCAGAGTTACCTCAATCTGACGTTCAAATCATTGATCATTCCTTTACCTTTGGGCGCCAGCGCTTGCAACTCTTCCGTCGAGTGTGAATCTCACTTGCGCCCCGTGCTTCCCTTGTTCCACTGGCGTGCACGGGACTACCTGTTTCAGATTGACCAAGAACGCAGTCGCTCATGCTTGGCATGCACCATGCCCTCGCAGCGAGTCCCATCGCCGTTGGGGATGGAAAACATACGCCTGTTGCCACTGGCATCCATGGCAGACAAAGCATGGACGCCAGTCAGCGTTGTCGAAAGCAACCATATGCTCGCCTCTCTGAACTCCGTTACGTCCCCATCACCCTCAGTATTCATCGGCATTGGTCAAAGGGGGGTTGGGGTGACTCCAAACAGGTCATCGATCCTCACCACAAGTTCCAGAGAGATATCCATTGACGAGGGACGATACGCGATCGTGGTTTCTCGGTGGTGTGTGACAGTGCGGCATGAAATCACCTCATTCGGTCTTCTTTTCCCTTCTCCCATGGTCCCGAGGGGTATGTCAATACACATAGGCATGGTGCCGACCCTCCAAAGTCTCGTTTGGACGGTTATGGTGAATGCAAGCATCGAAGCCTTCGCCTATCCCAGAGGACACCAAGTGCGATACGACCACAACGGCGATGTGACCACTCCGAGACGCGCACATGCATCCGCTACATAACATCCCGCAGGCGGTGTGTTGTGACGGATGGTACATGTGCGGGGGATAGCACTGTGGAGTCGTGGCGTCTGTTAGGATGCATATTTTCGTGGACCCTAAATAACCATGTTAGTGCTTTGAGGTGTAATCAGTTGAAATAAGTATGTCGATAAGTTAAGTTAATGTTTGTACATAGAAGGAGGCAGGAAGGTGTGACGAAAATCTGAAAGTTTAGTCGAGTGATATAACAGTTAGAATGGGGTTAAGTAGTGAATGGGTGTTCCGGTCGTTCTCCGGGTAAACTCTCGTATTCGAATCGGACCTTGTTAGCACATCATAATCATACGGGAGCAGAGTCTTCACCTCGAGCGTCGGTTCGTGGTCATGAATCAGCCTCAAGCCTATGAGGCGACTCGGAATCCAATGTCGATGGCACCTGAAGTTCTCGTTCGCTCACGACCATCACCGTAGTAAATTCTCTGGAAGCCCCGTTTTCTCGGACCCTGTGGGTGTTTTTAAGTAGGTGGAACATGATTCTGGACGAGAGAACGCTGTGGAGCGTGACCTGTGGTCTTGATCATCCGTCAACCGAGGGCACCATCAAACGCCGCAGATAAGTTGACATACATCTCAAGCCAGCCCGCATACTGCATCTATGCATATATTTAGTCTGGAAAAGAAGTCATAGCACGATGGATGACTGACCGCAGCGACAGCATTCATAGTGGAATTGGCGACTGTGAAGACTATTCGCGCGAACGGTCGATAAATTAATCGTAAAAAACGACACTATTTAACTACTCACGACTGATGCATGTGACATAGAAGATGCCATCGAAGAAAAGGATGCGTAAGAGAGACTTTTGTGAGCGAAGGTGCCGGTAATTGTGGTATTGCTTGTACGTCATGAGAACCAATATCACTGTGGAAGATGGACAAGAGGTTCCCAGCGGCGGGAAAAACTGTGTTCCTCACCAATTTCGAATGCTAATAGCACGGCGTAGAACACGGCGCATTTTCGTGATGCTGTCAGGTAGCACCCAATTGTTACATTGGCTGTAGGACGGAGGATCTCAGTTACTCTGGCTTTTGGCAACTTTGATGGAGAATCGTCTGCTTACTACCAGTAGTATTATAGTTAGGAAGGAGGGAGATAATGAGAAAAGCTACGATGGCGAGCTACGTTCTATCAGCTCGACAAGCACGAACATATAGGAGGGAGTCTTACCGCTATGTACACGAGAAGTCCGCAGAGCACTCGTTTGTCCCTCCCCCAGAAAGCATACGTTCGAATGATTAAAAGTCCTGTACAGTGGTCCAGTTGTGGTTGAAATAAGCAACTAGACGGACTTACCCTCAGCAGCGAGAATGCTGATTCCATGAGAGACTGAATGGATATCGTTGAATATGGAAAACCATGTTTTCAAAAGCACTCACTTTCCCGTTGCAAACCATAACTACAAGGCTAGATGATTGCATCAGTCCGATTTTGCTGCCGCAGAATAGGTTCAAATCATCACCGCTGGTGGATTGGTGAGATACAGCGGACGGACGGATTATCGATACACACCGAGTGCTGACAACCCCACCCCAACGAATGGTACATATCTGGATATCATGAAGATGACACGTATCATACCCCACGACCTCCCCCACACACATCGTACCTTGAATTGTTCAATAAAGGTCGGAACAAAGCTTGTGGATGATTACCTCGTCATCGATAGTGATGGCATAATCAAAAATCTGCCATAGAGTGGCGAATCAGAGATTCATCCTCCCCGTGAAATGTGCGTCGGGCCCATACCAAGATGGCCAATCCGGCAACTATGACAAGTACATCGTTAATTACCATGGATGCCCAATGGTGCAATCATGACATACCATTGAAGTACTGTAGTGGTCATCCGGAAATTAGCGACCCGACAAACCATATCAGCAGAGAAAACACCTTGAGGGTTTGCAGACCGACTTCCTGAGCAATGGTAAGTGACATGATGCTGACCAGCTGCACGGGTTTGGTATTGTGGGGAAATCATGGGATACGTCTTACTTATATCAATCTTGGTTTGACAGGACCGGTGGTCACTCGTGGCTCCGGAGCTAAGACGAAAGTGATAGTGCATCAGGCGTCACGGCGGAGTGTCCGTGCCTTCGCACGAATCGCACCAACGTCTCACACCCTTTTATGTAGTCCTATCAGCGGGGCCATGAAGAAGAAACAAACGGCACAGGATTGGGATACCTAATGGTAACCATATAGTTCACTCATAAGCAGGCTAATAATCGAATATATCACCGTGATCGATGAACGGATGAAATGTACATGCCAGCTCGAATTACCAAACACGGAAAAGAGCGCTGATCGTTCGGCTTTCGTAAGATCGTGAAGGTTGTGATCAGAGCCACAGTGTGATTCCCAGACGTTCGATCCTATTTTTTCTTGGAACGCAGGGAGGATCGCAGCTCGTGATGGACGATATGGATTTTAATGCTTTGGCGGACCAAGAGCCGTGGTACTGACGCTCGTGGTGGTTTAGGTGTGAGGTGAGATAACTATAGCTTGAATGGTGTCCGAATTGTATGGGAGCTTTCCGATGAGATGGCGTAGTCAGACTGGCACCGCCTGTACCGAGGCGGGTAGGGCGGAACGGGTGATCTGAGCCCGTGTAGTTGCCTAGTGAACGGTGAAACGCTGTCTGAGGGACTGTGACACTACACTCTGTGACAAATCTGCTGTTTTACTGATGAATCCGTGTATGGTGGGTAAGTGCATTGGACTACACGAATGAATGCGGCCAAGGGTCTAATGCACTAAAGCAGAAAGAAGAAGAGGATATCAAAATGGCACAACCTCGAAGCATGAAAACCAAAATCCTTATCCGGGCGGGGACATGTGCACTGATGCAATGGAGTTTGCCAGGAATGTGGTCACAAACAATCACATCACCCATCTCTCACTAGTCTCTGACCAACAAAACTTCTGAAGGCGGTGACCTGACGACCTCGTGTGCTGCTTGGCGTTGCTGCCAGTGAGGTGGAGACCAGCACCTAGCCGTCAGCAGTCAATACCGGCGGCCCACACTTATCCTCGCGACGCAGACGATCCTGTTCCCATCTACGCTTCCCTTTTCCAAGTCGATGCACACATGGCTGAGTGGTCCTGCCGGATCGGATACAGGATGTACAACCGCATCTCCGATCCGCACACCACATGAACCCTCTATGAATGATACAACATACATGTAGAGCACATCCACCGTGGCTATCAGATGGTCATGCATATGTTTCAGACCCTCCAAAGCCTCTGCAGTATCATGAGAAACACCTTGCTTTTCAATTGCTGTTCTAGCAGTACCGATCACTTTGTTGGTGGTATTGATGTCAGCTTGAAGGGCTAACACCACATCGAGTTCTTTCTTAAGATGCATGGGGGCATCTGATAGAAATTAATATCTTCCAGACAGGAAGTATGACAGGTTACTTATGGGCTCGAATTGAAAGTTGTGACTTCTTTTGAGAAGCTCACTGACTTTGGAGTTCTTCAACTGGAATGCCACATTGTTCAAGGATATCAGATGCTGCTTTGCCTTGATCCTGCATGCCATGGGAAATCCAGCATTTAATCCAATCACCAAGGTCCATTTGAATTTCTTGGCCCACTGCAGCAGCTGACAATTCATCAACCAGATGCAGCATTGTCACCATGGAGAAAACAAGTGTTATGTGAGCAGTGTTTGAACTTGTGCTAAATTACACATACTGAAGAGGATCATTCAATCCCAATAAGCTTGACCATATGGGACCAAAGGCATTCTGTGCCTTCTCCATCTGAGAGTCCCAAGCCAGATGATAGCCACAGGCTGAAGACAAGTTGACATGCCCATTCATGCCCATATGCATGCATGGCAGTAGTGGCAAAATGAAGGCAAGTAACAATGTCATTGAGTAGGATGTCATACTATGAAAACAACTATCAGGCAACATCACATGTAGAGTGGAAAATCTTTACCAGGGAGAGCATCCTGTCCAAGATGCAGCCAACATCATATAATATCACAACAGTAGCACTGCTGGGCAGAAATGAAAACAGATGAGAGATCAGGGCAAGTGCATACTTCTGCTGCTCTTCAGGAGAGTCAATATTGGGAAAAAACAAGGATGACATAAGCACCATGAGACCAGTGTCATTGAAACTTTCCATAAAGGTCTTCTGCTTCTTTCTGTTGGCTGCTTCATAAGATGATTTACGAGAGCCAAGAGCTTCATTGGGAACAGATATCACACTACAGCATTTAGTTGGCTTCTTTCATTGCTGCTCAATGTGCACACCCATTACATCCACCTGAGATTTTGGAAGGAAGTAGGCTGAATCATAGAATGGTGGGCAGTTACCAGCAGACTGGCAGTGGCAGTGATAGAATATCACCACCATCAGAGAGAGGCCTTTCAAATGACCTTCCTCCCAAGCATGCTGGGCAACAATCAATGAGGATCTGTGCACAAGTGTCAGAAATGAGCGATGCCCCAGATGAAGTGGAATATTGGGTGGGTGATGCAGAGGAAATATGGATCAGAGTTGTTAGGGAGCATCCTGGAACCTTCCACATCTTGATTTGATCTTGGCAAACTTGGAGAAAACATTTGACTTGTCATTCTACTTTAATCTGGAGGACATCATACCACTAAATGGCTGCCCTCAGGCTACATTGGAATGGTTCCTGGACAGTTTCATTCTGTAAAATAGTTAGCAACTCATGATATATCAATTAAGTCACTTATGTCTTTGTTCACCATATGAAAGCCATGTCAGATATAATGTATATTCAATGCTGATGTGAGTACATTGACAGCATCACATGATCATTTGAGAAGGGCATAGTAGAATGCAAGTAAATTGGTGGAGATGGCCATATGAGGCTGGAAAGGCAGAGTTGAAAAAAGCCCAAAATGAACTAAAACTTGGGAAGCTGTAGAACACTTGCAGCCAATTACTTCAATGGAAGTAAAGTCTGAATGGGACAATTCAGTGAGTTTCAATAGTGCTCTAAATGCTTATGATTGAATAGCAAGCAAAGTATATTGACAAATTAGTGGGTACAAAAAAGCTGCTTGAAAAGCATAATGGAATGTAAAAGTGGTGAGAGTGGCTTGCCCTGGGTTCAGAAGACATATTGAAGATGTGGCTTGATCTCAGTGAGAATAAGTGCTTCCCAGTTGACTGATAGATGCTCTGCAGACAAGTCAGGAAGGGTGAAATGCTTGCAAGCAGGATATTGAGATCTAGAGTCTTTGCTCAGCAGAGGACCATCAATGTCTATTTTACTGTCACTCAATGGGAGATCTTGGTCAACCATATCTGCAAAGGAAAGTTCATGCTCATTGCTGATTTGTGTGTCTGTATCAGTGGGCAGTGATGAAGACACTACTTGAGATTTGAGTTGTTCAAGGTAAGCAACAAGCTGGCATTGTCTGGCAGCCTGGCCAGTGACTTTGACCACTGTTTGAGTTTTGTACTTGTCACAAGGATGTAGTGGGCTCTCAAAATGCTTGCTGAGGCCCCTGAATATCAGCTGAGTGTGTTGAGTAACTGCCCTGGAAGCCATGATGAATGAAAGTCAGATAACAAGCCAAGAAAAAGAAAAAGGAAAGTAAGAAAAGAAAACATCCATTTAGGATGTACAGTGTAATCAACATCAAATGACTCCTACTAATGCTCTGAGGAGGTCAGAAAAGCACCTAGAGAGTGCCTGAATATTGCTAACTGGTAAGCAAATGTGGGAACTTCAGATGATAAGCAGAAAGTATCAGGATGATCTTAAAGTAGCCTGGGTGAGGTCAGGTGGATTGGCATGAGATGATGGATGGTGTAGCAAGATATCCATGGGGCTGCAGTGGGGCCCAGGTGAGGCATGCTTCATTATAGCGGCTTTAAGACCTGTTGAATAGCTGATCAAAGAGACATATTACTATCTACAAAGAAAATTGGTCTCTAAGATTACTATTGCCCCCAAAAAGTGTTGCCTAAGGTGTTTCTACTTATCTCTTGCATGCCATTGTTTGTTGTGGCTGCATGCTGAGTTTCCAACTAGCAGTGAGTCTTGCACACTAATTATGATCAAATATTAATCAGAACTACAGATCACCACTAAATTGAATGGTTCAAACACCAAAAATCCATAGAAGCCATTCTCCATGTT
>JBBPKF010000455.1:0-12133 GCA_038089175.1 Binderoboletus segoi | reverse complement strand
GCTACAAACAGTATCACATTCCAGACTCCCACAAAGGGTTTGCCAAGCCTGACATCACCTCTTCCACCTTCAGTGCCATCTCTGGCTCTGGAGTCTTCACAGGTTTTGCCAAAAGCTCCAGGACTTACTTGTCCTTCCATCTTCTTTGTCAATGCTACATCCTTTATACATGCTTGCAAGATGGAGGGCTCAGTCCAGTTTGCTATCCACCTCCAGATTTCCAGTGATGCTAAAGCCTGCTTTGCATCTGCATTCAATGTCCTGGTTGAATCCATGAACCTTTCTGGAGTTTCTCTGAAATACCATGACTTTGCTGACATTTTCAGCAAACAGTGCACAGATACCCTTGATCCTCATTGCCCCTTTGATCTCAAAATTGAACTGGAGGATGGAGCTGCTCCTCTGATTGGACAGCTTTACTCCCTTTCTCTGACAAAACAGCAATTACTTTGGGGTTTTGTTGACAAACACCTGAACATTGTGTTTATTCATCCTTCCAATTCCCCCATGCAGCTCTGGCATTCTTCATCTGAAAGAAGGACAGTTCCCTCTGCCTTTGCATGAACTTCCATAATCTCAATAAGATCACTAAAAAGGACTGTTATCTGCTCCTGTGGACCATGGACCTTCTTGACACTCCTAGCAGAGCTAAAATATACACCAAGCTCAACCTCTTGCATGCCTACTGCCTAGTCTGCATCACCAAGGGTGATGAATGGAAAACCACTTTCCAGACTCATTATGAATTATTCAAATGGTTGGTTATGCCATTTGGACTTACTATGCTCTGGCTGCCTTCCAGCATTTCATTAACAGCATTTTCATGGACATGGTAGACATCTGCATAGTAATCTACCTTGACAACATTCTCATCTATTCCAATGATCTTGCTCTCACCAGAAACATGTCCGAGAGGTACTCTACTGGCTCCATGCCAACAGACTCTATCTGAGACCAGACAAGTGTGAGTGTCACTCAGAATTCATTGAGTATCTTGAATATATTCTCTCTTCCTCCAGTCTTTCCATGGCCAAGGACAAAATCTAAGCTATTCTTGATTGGCTGGAGCCCAGGAGGGTCAAAGATGTTCAATTCTTCCTTGGTTTCACTAATTTTTATCATTGTTTCATTCAGAATTATGCTGACATTGTCATTCCATTAACCTGCCTTACCTGCAAAGGTACTCCTTGGTATTTCTCCAAGGACTGCTGTTTGATATTCCATTCTTTTAAGGAGGCTTTCACCTCCACTCCAGTCCTAGTCCATTGGACTCTGAATGTTTCTATTACCATTGAGACTAACACTTCTGACTATGCCATTGCAGGAATTCTTTCCATCACACTTCCAGATGGAGAACTCCATCCTGTAGTCTTTTTCTCCTGTTCCTCCAGGATGTGAAGTTGGACTATGATATATATGGTAGGGAGCTTCTAGCCATTTTCAAGGCTTTTGTCTCCTGAAGGCATTACCTCAAGGGCTCCAGTACTCTGATTGCTGTTTATGCTGACCATAAGAACCTCAAATACTCCACAGGTACCAAACTTCTCACCTGCTGCCAAGCCTGGTGGTCAGAGTTTCTCTGCCAGTTTAACCTTGCTATGTAGTATTATCCAGGAAGATTCAGTGCTAAGCCTGACAACCTTACCAGATGATGGGACATCTACCCAAAGGAGGGGAACAAGGACTACACTCAACTAAATCCAAACAATTGTAGACCCATCTTCACTAAGGGTCAGCTTGCTTTGTCCCTTTGAGTGACTTATCTAGATGCTCTGGTTCTCCATGCTTTCTTCCTAGTTAAATTTGACCAACTCCACTCCAACATTCATTCTACCCTTCCTTCTGATCCCATCCCTTTCTCACTTCTGTCAGCTACATCCATCAATGATCCCTGCTGGACCATCTCCCCCAAAGGCATCCTTCTCCATGACAACCATATCTACATTCCAGAAGCCAACAATCTCTGGCTCCAGATACTCTGCACCTTTCATGACCACCCTACTGCCAGACATTTTGGACAAAATCATACCCTAGCACTAATCTGCTGAGAATATACCTGGCCATGCTTCCAGACTTTCATAAAAGACTATGTTAGCTCCTGTACTATCTGTGCATGTGCCAAGGTCCCCAGGCATCATTTGTATGAACTCCTGAAGCAACTTTCAGTTTCAGAAAAGCTGTGGAATTCCATTTCCATGCATTTCATTGAGCAACTTCTGCCCTCAAACAGCTTTACAGCCATCCTTGTGGTCATCAATAGGTTATCCAAACAATCCATTTTTATTCTGACTTATGATATCATTAACTCTGCTGACCTTGCCAAATTATTTCTTCTCCATGTGTTTTCCAAACATGGAGTTCTCTTCCACATCACTTCTGACTGGGGCTTCAAGTTTGTTTCCATTTCTTTAGATCTTTAGAGAAAGCTCTTGACATGTGCCTCCACATCAATTCCAGTATTATCTGGAGGGTGATGAACAAACAGAGCATGCTAATCAAACACTAGAGCAATATCTCTGGATCTACTGCAACTATCAACAAGACAACTGGGTGAAACTCCTTCTGCTTGCTGAATTCACCTACAACAACACACCCAGTGCAATCACTGGTATTTCACCCTTCTTTGCCAATAAGGGCTATTATTTGAATTTCTCCATATACTTCAATCATCCACTAACATCTTCCACAGCTACCTCCTACATACATCACCAATTTGGATGAGCTTTATGAGTTCCTCTGGTCAGAGATGACAGAAGTGCAAAAGTGCTATCAAGAACCTGCTGATGCTAAGTGTAGTCCAGCTCGGGACTTCTGAGTTGGAGATATGGTATATGTGAAGGCAAAATACCTCCAGTCAACCCAACCTTCTAAAAAACTCTCAGAGAAGAACATTGGGCCCTTTCCTATCATCACCCATCCTGGTTTCCACTTCTTTACACTACACCTTCCTGATTCTCTTTGCTCCATTCATTCTGTTTTTTGTTATGCTGTCTTGCATACCAACACAGCCAAGGTCTGTTCCTTGAACTGAATGATGACTTATATACTGCATCAAGGCAACTGGATGGCACCAACAGTTGAGGCAACCCATTCAAGAGTTGAAGGGTGTCATGGCAAGGCAACACTACAAGGACACAGTGAGCAAGACACCACTCTCCACTAGGCCTAATAGCTTACTTAGGGCAGTGAAGCCTAAGAAGATGCTAGCCTGGCAAGTCAAGGTAGAATTGTGCAAAACTAGGTAGGAAACTGTCATATTCCAGATTCACCACTTCAACTCCAACCCTCCAGATCTTCTCCAATCCAACTCCAATCCAACTCCAGACCATTATCCTCTGTATATAGTCCTCTGAACTCCAAACACTTATGAGATGACTTGTCTTCATTTTAATGATGTTCCATTTCATTCCAGTATCCTTCATTTCATTTCTTCCATATTAACCTTAGTTCTGCTCCTCAAACTCCTTTGTGCAGTGTCAACTGCAGAAGCACATCTCTGCAGCACCTCCAGTATATATCCCAGCCAATCTTTGAAACCCCTTAGTCATCTGTCCCCTCCATAGTATAAATACTCAGTATGATACTTAATAATCTCTAGCTTGAATATCAACATAGCCTGACAATCTCTCCTCTGTCCCCTCTTGTCTGAGCCTTGACAGCTCAACTCCAACCCACCTCCAACATCTCCACTCTGCAAATACAGGACCTGGATCCAATGTTGAACATTACCATACATTTACAGTAACTAGATCATGTAACTATAAGTGCTGGATGTACTTAATTAGAACTCAGTCAATCTGAGTTTAAATAGAACTTTTTTTCATACAACCATGTTCACAATGTGAGTAAGCTAGAGCACTAACTCTGTGCAATCCCCCATGTTATACATAGGAAAGCAGCTTCTATTCAACAGGTTATGAGCTCCACTAGCACACTCTGGTGTCTAGCTAGTCATTTCACTTCATGCAACATGATAATGTGACATTTACCATGCTCTCATGAAGCTGAAATTATACTCTTGTTATGATGTGTCTTACAGACACTCTAACTTGAATGTAACTATATCAGAGAAATTCCTGTTTATGTGTTGCAAGACTGTGGTAAATGAACACATTCCTTATGACTAAAAGTGACTCTCTATGGGGTTGCTATGCTCATACATGTTCAGTAGGAAAAGCTGTAATTCCTTTTACTTTCTACTCTCCTTCTTAAATGAAAGCTGACACAGTTATTTCCACAGAATCTCTGTACCAAACCTTTTCCTGTCCCAACCAACCCATCAACAATGTCAACCTTCAAGATGTCCAATAATCCCATTCTCACTGGCACCAACTATCTCCAATGGACATCCAAGATGCAGGCCTTCCTGCAATTCAAAGGACTTGATATGATGATGTTCAGGTCTTGCCTGGAACCCATCATTGATCCCTCTACCAGAGCAGAGGACAATATCAAAGGAGAAACCTGGGATAAAAACAATGAGATTGCTCTTGGAACTCTCAAACTCAAGATGGATGCTTCTCTCCAACAGAAGTGGCAGTCTGAAACCTATGTGAGCAACATCTGGAATGGGTTAAAAACTCAATTTGCCAAACTCTCACTTGCAGTGGTCATCACTGAGTTCAATGCATTTGCAGATCTCAAGATCCCCACCAATGCTCATCCTGGTGCTGCATTCACAAAGATCAATACCTACTTTGACCACCTTATGTTACAATTTTCCCTTCTTCTTCTTCTCTTCTCATTTCTCTGCCATGTCCTTCACTTAACCAGCACCTTGTTCTTCCCTCATGTAATAAAAGGACTTGATGCTCTCGTTGTATATGCTTGCATGCTACATCTTTTACTTCTCTTGTACTTACTAAGGTTCAGGCACTTCCCTTTTGACTAGGTCACTTCTCTTTTGCTGCCCGTATCTCTTATCTGATTATTCCATCACGTTCTATGAAGTTCTTCATTACATCATCTGCAGTTCTTTCCATATCATTCTATCATGTTCCATGGACTTGCCCTGAAGTGGCACCTCTCTGTATATAAGTCACTACCGTGCATTGTGTTCTGTATCTAGTTCTACACAATTCTACCTTGTGTTGCAGAGCTAGTATCTTTCTTAGGAGTTGCTGCCCTAAATTAGCTATCCAGCCTAGTGGAGAGCACTGTCTTGCTCACTGTGTCCTTGTGTGTTGCTCAGCCATGTTACAATTTTATCTTTCTCATGTTGTCGCTCCTCGATTTCTCTTAATCATTATCGCTCTCCATCAGATTCTACTCACACTTTGGCTTGTCTTCATCATGCTAGGACTCAGACCACTCCTCTAAGTATCATCTCTTTACTGATACTTCATGTTTCCTATCCTCCCATTCGATACATTGGTCTATATGTCATTCTGTATTAGTCTGCACAGCACTGGTTTGTCATTCACCTTCTATTAACTTCCACTGCATTCCATGTGGTGCGTTTCATGACTCATCATTTCCATTTTGTTAGTATATAGTCTCATACCTTGTATGGTAGCTACCCAGCTTGACCTGCACAATTACTACACAGTCTTTCTCAAACTTGGGTGGACGGAATCCTTGTCTGTTGCACTCGCAGAAGTAATCTCCAACCTTAGGAGAAGCCTTACTAGTACAGAGACGTCTCTACCACTGAGAGTCCAGTTCCGATTTTGGCATACTAGACCAAGACTGTGTCACACCCTGCATAACAAAAGGTCAAGCTCTTCCCCAAGCAACAGCCATTGCACTGTAATTGCCCAACATTTCCAACCCTCACAGAATATCGGATAGACTAACCCTTCCTTGGGCTAATCCATATGAAGACCCAAGAACCCCTCGTTGACAAAGATCCCCTGACAGACAACCACCAGCTCAGGTTTCTCCAGAGCCTGAAGACATCAAGGTAGACACCCTCAAAACTGCCCAACCCTCACCAATCACCACAGATCACCCCTTGGAATCGCTAGTTGTCACACTAGCAGGACTGCCCACTGCCCCACTAGCCCTACACCAAAGAATTGCCCTAGGACCCCCTCAACCACTGTCCCTGCCACCAAGCCGACCCCAAAGTCTGCCCATTATCCCATAGCCTGCCATGGCCAAAAGGAAAGCTGGATACCCAGAAGAATTCTCTGCTGAACCAGAGGATACCAACCAATGGATTAAACAAATGACCTCTTGGTTTGAAATGAACTCCCCTCTCTATGACGATGACAAAGCCAGGATTGCAGTAGCATGTAGCTGCCTTACCAAGAAAAATGGAAAAACCTTTGCTGAAAAATGGCTGGACATCTCCGCTGACCCAAATGTGACCCCAGCTGACAAAACATACCTGAAGTCCATAACCAACTTCATCGAAACGTTCTACCCTTATGACATGGAATCCTCTGCTCGAGTAAAACTTGCCACCCTCTCTCAGTCCAACTTCGCTAATAAGAAAATGGGAGAGGATGGCTTCCAAAGTTTTTTAGTTGAATTCCAGAATCTCACTGCTCAAGCAAAAATCACTGATGATCAATCTCTCATCCATTACTTCTCCTGAGGTTTGGAAGAATCTATCGTTCAACCAATCTGTATGATGTCTCTTATGCCACTCACTATCAAAGACTGGCAGGACAAAGCGATCATTTTCCATACCCAAAACACTAGAGCCAAAGCCCTTCGGAGAGAAAGACAAATTTTCACCCCAACCATCTCCCACCGCATCACCAGAGACCCAAATGCTATGGATATCAACTTTGTTCATCTCCAACCAGAGAAAAGGACTGCTTTACTTCAGGACAAGAAATGTTTTATATGTAAGAAGAGTGGATGTTGGTCATCCAACCACTCCAAGAAGAAAACACTGCAAATGACCTATTGGTCCACTTCTGTAAAAGCCTCCACCATGGAGCCATCCACTAGCAGAAGCCCTGGAAACTCCATCGTTACCTACATCCAACACCTCCGAAATGCGAAAGAAATTCCCCATGACCAAATCATGCAAGTCCTTCAAACCTATCTTGAAGGAGAAGGAAAAGAGGTGGAGGAAAAGGATTTTCTAAATGGAGAGTAGGAAAGTTGACACCTCCTCTCTAACACATAGCATCCATATTTGTATCTAGGACTGAAGGCCAATCTATGCACATCCCTGTCGTCTTTCAGAACAAATGGAACCAAAAGGTCAACACATCGGCCCTCATCGATAGCAGGGCAACAGGCTGCTTCATCTCATGGAAATTCACAAGGGAAAACCACATCCCCTTCTCTGAACTATCCCAACCAATCCTTGCTAGGAACATAGATGGAACGAACAACGCAGAAGGAACTATTCACTACTACACAACTAGGAAAATCACTATTCCAGGAAACAAATCAATTACCACTACACACCTATTCCTTATTGCCAATCTAGGGAAAGAAGATGTAATCTTAGGGCATCCTTGGCTGAAAAAAGTAAATCCAATCATCAACTGGCAGACCAGGAAATATTTCCTTAATGAACAATTGACTACTGAAATGCCTTTGGAAGAATGTGAACACCTCAACCAATATCTCGCTAAAACTACCATTTTGACCTCAATCGCCCTTCAAACCTCCTCCAATGAGGTAACTTTCCCAGACCATTACAAAAACTTCATGGATGTGTTCAAGGAATCCCCAAAGGGAGAACTACCACCACCATGTGGTCAATTCAACTTTCCCATCTCCACTAAAGACACCTTCATCCCGAAAGTAGCAAAAATATACCCCCTTAACCCCTCCAAATTGTTAGCCTGCAAGGACTTCATCCATGAAAATCTGGAAAAAGGAAAGATCATACCATCCTCCTCTCCCCAGGCTGCCCCTTTTTTTTTCATAGCCAAGAAAGATGGAACCCTCTGTCCTTGTCAGGACTACAGATACCTAAATGAACATACAGTCAAGAACGCATACCCCCTATCCCTCATCTCTGATCTCATTGATCAATTCAAAGATGCCACCATTTTCATCAAATTCGATATCAGATGGGGATATAACAATGTCCTTATCGAAGAACAAGACTGATGGAAGGCAGCATTTATCACTCCAGAAGGACTTTTTGAGCCTCAAGTCATGTTCTTCAGGTTTTCAAATGCACCCCTGCACTTCCAGGCCATGATGAACCACTTATTCCATGATATGATCACAGAGGGATGGCTGAGTATCTACATGGACAACCTTGCCATTGCTTCCTCCCATCTCCCCACTCATCAGAAAAGAACATGTCAAGTATTGGAACGCTTCCAAAAGGAAAAACTCTATCTCAAATTGTCCAAATGCACCTTCAAAAGCGACCACATGGAATATTTAGGCCTCATCATTCGCACAGGAACTGTTCACCTAGACCTGGTTAAAGTCAAAGTGATACAGGATTGAAAACCACCTACATTGGTGAAAGGAGTTCGATCATTCCTAGGATTTTGTAACTTCTACCAAAAATTTGTCCCTAACTATGCAAACATCGCTTGACCACTCATTGACCTCACCAAAGCAGTGACCAATTGGCACTGGGACCATGAACAAGAACATGCCTTCCATACACTCCAATCCATCATGACATTTGAGCCAGTACTTCGAATGCTGAATGTCAATAAACCATTTACCATCATGACCGATGCCTCCCTGGTCACTTCTGGAGGTGTCCTCCTCCAATCAGATGACAATGGTGACTTACATCCTTGTGCTTATCACTCTCAATCCTTCCTTGATGCCAAACAAAACTACAATATCTATGACTGTGAACTTCTGGCCGTCATTCATGCATTGGATATATGGAAACATTATCTTCGGGGGACTGGACACCCGGTAACAGTCCTCACTGACCACAAAAATTTAACCTACTTCCACCAACCCCAACATCTCAATTGACGACAAGCCCGGTGGCTTATGTTTTTACAGGACTTTGATCTTCAATTTATTGCAGTTCCTGCAGCAAAAGTTGCCCCGGCCAATACCCTGTCTCGCTACCCATATCCTACATCCATTTCTGACAATGAAGATGTCACCCTCCTCCCCGACCACCTTTTTATCCATACTTTGGATTGTGCCATCACCTCCAAACTTGCCCAATCTACCTCTGATGATCCTTTCATTGTAAAAGCCCTCAATGCCTTATCTGATGGCTCTTTCCTCCTTCCTCAGGCCTCACATGCTGATTGGACTTATGATCAGGGTATACTCTATTATCGCAATAAGATTTACGTCCCTAGTACACTCCGCAAAGACCTCATCACTCATCATCATACCTCTCCCACCTTTGGTCATGGTAGGATCTTTCAAACCCAATCCTCCGTCATGAAGGACTACTGGTGGCCAGGCTTATCTACATTTGTCTGCAAATTTGTTCACGATTGCCCAGTCTGCCAGGCCAACAAAGTCAATACTCATCCCACCATTCCTCCCCTCTCTCCAATCTCGTCCTCCTACACTCGACTGTTTCAACAACTATCTGTGGATCTTATCACTGACCTTCCCCTTTCGGGGGGCTATGACTCTGTCATGGTCATGATAGACCATGGACTCTTGAAGGGGGTAATTTTCCTTCCTTGCTCCAAAACAATCAATGCAGAAGGAGTTGCCTCCCTATTCTTTAAACATATATTCCCCAGATTTGGACTACACGACAAACTTATCTCAGACAGAGGCCCACAATTCACCTCAGCCTTTTCGAAGGAACTCGCTCGACTTCTCGACTATGACATTGCCCTATCCACCGCCTATTACCTGCAAACTGATGGACAAACTGAATGGACTAACCAGGAACTCAAAACTTACCTCCATCTCTATTGCCAACAAAACTCATCTGCCTGGACCGACTTCCTCCCCATTGCTGAATTTTGTCACAATTTCACTGTCCACTCTTCCACCAAACAAACCCCATTCTATCTAATGATGGCATATGAACCCAGATCTTATCTGCCTATTGGCAAAACTTTCCTTCCTGCTTTGGAAAAACACTTATCCCTTCTAGACTCCACCAGGGAAGAAGCCAATGCAGCGCATCAAAAGATGTGCCTAGTAATGAAAGATCGGATCAACTCCCACTTCAAACCATGGAAACCAGGGGACAAAGTGTGGCTGGAAGCAAAGAACCTCCACTTTCCAGGATCCCACCCTAAACTCTCCGCTCGTAGACATGGGCCTTTCCTCATTGAAAAAGTCATCTCCCCTCTTGCCTACAAATTAAAACTACCCCCAACATGGAAAATTCATCCAGTGTTCCATGCATCACTCCTCTCTTCATTTGTTCAAACCAATGAATTCAGCACCCCATTCCTAAAACCACCCCCAGTGGAGATTGATGGCGATTCTGAATATGAAGTAGAAGCCATTTTAGGACACAGAGGCTCTAAACTCCATTGCCAATTCCTGATCCAATAGAAGGGATATTCGTCAGCAGAAAACACCTGGGAATCTGAATACAATTTAGACCACTCTTCCTCCATCCTCCATGACTACAAAGCTCACCATTCTTCCATTTTCCCATCTCCACCATCATGACTCTTAAAGGAAACAAACACCATATTGTTCTTGGAATCCTCCTTCTTGCCGTCCTTGTCCTAATCATCACTGTAATCATCGTCAAAACTCTTCCACAAACATGACTTTACCCAACCCGTCCTCTCGTCCCTCCTCACCTATGCTTGTCACACCCCAAACTCCAGAAATTCTTTCACATGCATCTGATATCGTAAACATGAACCTTCCCCTCTGAGTCAACTGCCTCCCTCCACTTGAACGTTGCCTCATATTTGGGGCATTTCTCCAGCATGCCCCTCTCATTCTCTTAATTGAAAACAACCCCACTTACTGCTCTTCTCGTATTCTACCTAGCTTGGTCCGCATTTACCTTACCTACTATTCTTTATGTTTAGCCTTCAACTTCTCTCCGAACAACACCAACTTCCCAGCCACAGAAGCCCTCCCCTCTGCCCTTAATCGTCTTCATAACCAAACATTGGACACTCTATATGATGAAGGCCTGGGAACAATCATTGATTCCCTGGATCCTACCCTGGCTCATCCTTACCTTCTCCCCATCCTCCTCACACTCTCTCCTGCTGACATCAACAACTACTTTATGGAAGATGCAGCTGCATCTCTCAGACGTCCCCTCATCCCTACCCCCACCATGTATTCGCTGGCAGAATGCATCACCAAAATCTCTCTTACTCCCATTTCAAGGGTTCACACCAATTGGCAGGGAAGAAGACAGAACAGGACAAACACCTTATTGACATCAGATGAAAGATGCCTGGAATCCTCAGTGGTTGTGCCAGACACCTGGGGAAATACCTTACAGAGCCCTACAAATTCTTGCTTGGTATCCCCCCTTCCTACTCGTCTCCATTTGACTTGTATCATCTGCACATCTGACGGGCATATCACTACATCTTGCCCTTCCTATATTTGCCCTTACTGCCATCAACGTGGTCCAGGCCACTTGGAACCTAACTGTCCCTTTCATTGATGCGGACACTGTCGAAGAAGAGGCCACATCATTGACAACTGTCCTTTCTGACATGGAGAACCATCCAACCTGGGAAATGAAGATGACAAACCTCTGTCTTTGGAACATGAGAAAGGAGTTTGAGCTTCAGGTATGGAACCTCACAGCTAGAGGGGGAGTATTGTTACAATTTTATCTTTCTCATGTTGTCACTCCTCGATTCCTCTTAATCATTATCACTCTCCATCAGATTCTACTCACACTTTGGCTCATCTTCGTCATGCTAGGACTCAGACCACTCCTCTAAGTATCATCTCTTTACTGATACTTCATGTTTCCTATCCTTCCATCTGATACATTGGTCTATATGTCATTCTGTATTAGTCTGCACAGCACTGGTTTGTCATTCACCTTCTATTAACTTCCACTGCATTCCATGTGGCATGTTTCATGACTCATCATTTCCATTTCATTAGTATATAGTCTTGTACCTTGTATGGTAGCTATCCAGCTTGACCTGCACAATTACTACGCAGTCTTTCTCAAACTTGGGTGGACAGAATCCTTGTCTGTCACACTCACAGAAGTAATCTCCAACCTTAGGAGAAGCCTTACTAGTACAGAGACATCTCTACCACTGAGAGTCCAGTTCCGATTTTGGCATACTAGAACAAGACTGTGTCA
>JBBPKF010000454.1:0-12134 GCA_038089175.1 Binderoboletus segoi | reverse complement strand
ACAAAGTACAAATAGCCTTGTACACTGGGCATGTGCATGGAGTTGACATAGGCCTTGTGAAACAGAGATGCAGAAGTGGCAACTACTGGGGGAATGATGACCTTCTCAATGGAGCAGGTTTGACACTGATGGCATGTCTCGATGTACCAGGCCACATGGTCATCAAGGAAGGGCCACCAAAAGCGATCTGCAATAGTTCTGTGGGTGGTGTAAACACCCTTGTGTCCTAGCTCATCATGGGTAGAGTGTAGGATATGATGGTGGTCTGGGACAAATAGAACTAGTTGATGATGTCTGTGTGGATTCTTCTGCCAGAGTCTGCCTCCTTTGACAAAGTACTTCAATGCTTTCTTGATCAGCCAGGCTCATTGTGTGTGTGTGAGATCTGGAGAGATGGTCAGGGTGAGAAGGAAGTCCTTGATGGTATGCAACTCCTTGTCTCATTTGGCCATTTTGTTGCTGATTGGTGTAACAGTGTCATGATCATTTGTTTCATCAATGGCTGCTGAGAGTGCCAGGGTTGTTTCCCTTCCCTTGTCATTTTGAAACATGAACCATCCATTTGCAACCCCTTCTGACAGCCAAACTATGCAACCCAACACTTCATCAATCCAATCTTCAGCCTCTTCTTCTGTCCCTTCATCCTCAAGACCATCCTCCTCTGTCCTTCATCACTGAGACAACCCATCAGGACCTTGATGATGCATGGCAGAGACATGCTTCAGCTTGAAGTCAAAGGTAAGGATGCCAGCAATCCAGTGGTTCATTGCAGGATTAGGCTGGATGTTGGGGTTGTTGAGCATTCCCTTGATGTACTGGGCATTGACCTCGATTGTGAGGTCCTGGACACCAATGACCCAAACTTTGACAGCATGAAGGGCATGAAACAGCCCATATAACTCTAGTTTTGCCTGTGAGTGTACTGAGACTCCCAGTCATTCCAAGTGATGGAACCAAAATGAGAGAGGTGATGATGGCCCTCTGTGTCATCTTGCAAGGGGGTGTACCCCACAGCAATGTAAGACAAGTCAACTGCCAGCATGACTAGCTAGCATGACAGATAGTCAATGGGGCAGATGGCAGAACAGAAGGAGACAATGGCCTTGAGGCAGTCCATGGCATGCTGTGCCCTGTCTGATCAGAAGAAGGGAGTGGTGTCTTGGGTGAGTTCAATGAGAGGCTTGGCAATCCTTGCATAGTCCCTGATCCAGATGCAGATGGTTCCAGTTGTACCAAGGAAGCCATGGACCTCCATGTGAGACTGGCATGGGGCAGGCCATTGCATTGTTGGGAGTCTGTCCTTCATAGCTACATGTCTGCCCCACCATGATGACCCCAGGGACACAGGTGAAAAGTTTTTTGGCCAATACAGTGGCACCAGCATGCTTGAGGTGGTGCAGAACATGATTGACATCCAGGCAGTGCTTCCAGACAAAGCAGTGAATATCCAGATTGGAAGGGATGGTTTCAAAGGAGCCATCTGGCTGCTCATAGCAAGTCTGTGGGCCCAGAACATTGATGTCATCCTGGAAATTTGGAGCTATGTAAATCTCAGCCTGTAGAATGAATGTGACATCATTCTGGAAGGTCATGGGAGAATCAGTCCATTCCATGGGCAGGGAGGTGAGATGAAAGGTGCCAAGGAGTGTCTGAAAGGTGGTGACATCATGAGATCCAGCAGCAAGAGCCTGGTGATCAAAACCAATGAATAGATCCATCATAGTGTAGATAGAATGGCCAGCTGACTGCTCTGCAAAGAGTTCAACATACAGTAGAGTGGCCACATCCTTGACTGTAACAGCATTAAGTGGTTGGAGATCATGAACAATGTGAACCAAGCCATTCTTTTTTGTGACACAGAACCACTTAGACTGATATGAGCTATTGGAGGGCTCATAGACACCTGACATGATCTTGGATTAGATCAAGGTGATAGCCTCATCATGGATGCCAGGGAGAATTGGTGGTTGTCAATGGACCCACAGTGTATGCTCAATGGTTGAAATAATGACCAGGGGAAAGTAGTCATCATAAAACCATCCTTTCTCTGACTTATCACATGCAAGACCCTTCTCATTGTTGAGCAGTACCTGAGCTGCAAGCTTCTGTTCCTTGGGCCACAAAAAGGTGTTTTTCAAAATTCTGAGGGTATTTATGTACTCCTGAGTGATGTGGGTGTCTGGCAAGAAGTCTGGTGAACATGGGGACAAGGACAGAAGAGTCAGGAGGGGGTTTTTGGGAAAGCAGCAGATAATCTGTGCATGCTGCATCTGCAAAAAAGCTGATGACTATATAGTACTATGTAGCCTGTATAGTATTGGTAGCTCTGATAGTCTTCTCAAGTCTATATAGTCTATGTAGCCAACATGAACACACATCTGGCTACAGTAGAGGCTCAAGTCTACCATAGTAGCCCTTGAGTAACTACCACTATAGCATCACAGTTATCCTGAGTCATCACCCATGGTAATTTTATAGATGTGATCTCATTATTTTTCATGTTATATACATGGGCCATGACTGTACTACATCCTGCCCCCCTATCCCAGCATTGTCACACTAATGATGCCATGGCATTCCATGCAGTCATTGTCATACATTGTACCCTTGTTGTCAGATTGGTGGAGTCAACCACTCCTCTGCTGTTGTGACATTTGTCATAGATGTTTGGTTGTTGTGATTGGTGTTGGCTGTGAGCACATTGTTGTCATCTCCTGGTTACCATGGTACTGGCCATGTGTGTATTGCTGTCCTCATCATTGTAGTGCTCTGCATTGCTGTTGTGGCATTTGTCATAGATGTTTGATCATCATGATTGGTGTTGGCTGTGAGCATGTTGTTGTCATCTCCTGGTTGCCATGGCACTGGCCATGTGTGTGTCACTGTCCTCATTGTTGTAGTGCTGTGTGGTCAGCCATATCCATTCCCATCATCATCACCATAACATAATGGTGCTGGCCATGGGCATGTTATTGCTGTCATCATTGTGCAGTTGATCACACATGCACCCCCATCATTGCCATAGCATCGTGGTACTGGCCATGGACATGTCATTACTGCTGTCATCATTGCACCATGCAGTTGATCATACATACATGTGCTTCTGTTGTCATCATGGTGCTGGCCATGTGCCCATCATCATGGCACCATGCAATCAGCTGTACCTGCACTCCTGTCATCATCACTGTAGTGCTATAGCACTGGGCATACTCACCCTGCATCATTGTTGTGGCATTGTGCAGTCAGCCATACCTGTGCTCCTGTTGTCATTGCTGTGGTGTGAGTGTTCATGGTGTTGTGGCATTGACCATGGGCACATAGTTGCTGTCATTGTTGTAGTGCTGTGCAGTCAGCTGCACATGCATCCCCATGATCAGTTGAAAAAGAGGGGTGAGGGTGGTGAGTAGGCAAGTAACAAGGTTACTTAGCTGTTCACAGTGTGGGTGGGATGAAGTGGAGGTGTTGGGAAAATGCATCACTTGCAATGGGAGTTGCCAAACAAAAAACCAACAAACACCATGTGACCAGCCTGTGCATCAAGAAATCCTAAGTTTCAAGGGATCAATTGTCACTGCAGCAATATAGCAATGCCTGGACTACAATGTCAGTGACATGCCCATGGCCAATGCCACAACACCATGAGGACTTGAATGCATGGTGGATGCCACCACACCCAGATGATGACAATGATGAACATGTTGGCAGTGCCATGACTATGGGAATGAGGACAACATGTGGTGAATGCTACCACACTCAGATATAGTACACTCACATTGGGCACTGAAGGGATTAAGGATACCATTTCTGTTTTCAGAGATGCATGTGTGCCCTCATTCATGTCTGATGGACCCCTTTGCATTCTGTACTGTCCAGCTTGTCTTGAGCTTCTGTAGGTTTTTTCTTAGGTTTTTGCTAGATATCTACCATTTTGCATGTATGTTGAGTTTGATTCTAGTCCTGTGGGTCCAGGGTTATTCCAACTTGGAGGGTCATGGTATAAATCAATTTAATATGTGTATCTAATGGCAATCACACTGGCCTGTCTTTTGTGTTGAATATGTGAGTGGAAAATCACTGCTGTAATGTCTATGGTGGTTTCCAAAAATCCCAGGCTACATAGTCTGTGTATTACCCTTGTGATGTTGATTATTCTACATAGTCAACATAGTAAGTCATTCAACACCCAGTACTACAAAGTGCTATATAGGCAATATAGAAGGTATTTGACTACAGAGCACTACATAGCCTATATAAAACATCACTGTCAACACACTTTTTCCTTTTTTGCAGATGTGTGGCATCATTGTGGCAACTGGCTTGACCTGGTTGGCAACCTTTTTGTAGGCAAGCACATGATGGACCAGATTACAAGAAAATGTTTGACAGAGCTGATAATCAGCAAGTGAAGACAGGGTAAGGGAGGAAACTGGGCCAGAGGGAGCAGCTACCATCAGAATAAGGGACTCATGGGCTTTTGATGGTCCAGGAAAGGGTCATGGAGCAGTGGATATCAGGTGGTGATCCACTGGATTTAGGGGATTGTGCACTATAACATAGACACTGTCATCAGTTTCATGTTTGTCTAACTGGACCAACCATCGCCAGGGGTGTCTGAGAAGCAGGCAATCAGGGGCATCTGGAATGACATATGTGTGAGCCCATGTCTTGATGTCATCAACATCAATTTCAAGCATCTTGTCACATCCATTCATGGGCTGTGCCTTGCCATTTGCAGTCTGCATTGTTAGGTTCATGCAGGTGTTGATGGAGGTGCCAATCTTCCTCCAAACATCCTTCTAAATGACCATGATCTCTGATTCTTCATCCAGCAAGCTGAGTTCCTTGTAACTACCATTGAGGGTAACCAGAAGTTCTTGTAGGGGTGTGACATGCTCAATTTGAACTGGGGAAGGGACCATCTGCTCAACAGACAAGGTGGTCACAATGCTGGAAATACAGTGAGTCTTGCAGTACTCCACAGCCTCCTTTCACAGATCAAAACTGATAGTCAGAAGATCCGCAATAGAAATATTGAGAATGGAAGTTGAGAGAATGGCTTGATGAACATGTTTGGCAGCCTCTGGCAGGGCAGCTTTTAACTCATAGGCAAATGCAGGAGTGGGTTTGCCTGGTGAAGTGGCTGTATTAGTGGGGGAGCACTCCCATTTTTTCTCCTTAGCTGACTTAGGGGCCTCCATAGTTTCAATGGCATGAGACCTGGAATGAGTAATAGCTAGGGTATTTGTGTCATCCTCAACCATCTCCAATATCATGGCATGATTTTCTGCAACCAGAGTGCATTGAAAAAGGACAGAGTCAGATTCAGGGAGCATGAGCACATTGGCAGCAGAAAGATGGGGTGGGGGACCTCATTGGAACTCTGAGGTGGGCTGGCTGGTATTCCTTTATTCACAGTACTCATTGATGGTCCCTTTGAATGTGTTAGTCACAGGATGCCTGTGGATACAGGAGTCATCCAGAAAGGCTAGATAGTCATTAATACAAACAATTCACCCCTGGCAAATGAAGTCTGCAGTGCAGGCACAATTTCATAAGATGTGTGATCCTCCACACATGTAGCAGAGTAGAGATGTGATGGCTGTGAGGTGAGGCCATGACAGAGGTGGCAGGGCAGTGTGATTGGCAAGCTGCCAAATAGAGGGTGCTGCCCATGCTTGAGCAGTGGCTGGGGCAAGGCACACAAGCCAGGTATAAAGTGCTGAGTAGGACACATCAGCAATGTCCAAGGTGTGCATCTTGCAAGCAAGCTCTTCAACCTCATCATATTGAGCCCTGAAAAGTACTGTGGGATCAAAGGAAACCTTCTTTGTTCTGACATCCTGCCAAACATTCTTCCTACAGTCCCTCATATCTTCATCATCTGAGTCAAGGTGGGTATTCACCTGACTGACTACCTGTGAGTGCTTGTTGGAGCCTGTCAGTTCCTCTCACAAGGTCTGAAGTCACATGGCAATTGGGTCATTCAGATCCATGTCAAAGGCATCATCAGACAGGGCAAAGTAGCCAGCCTTCAGGATGGCTTCATAGTTAGTAGGCTCATCACATGAATAGTTTGCATCCTTGAGCTTGAGCTGTTGGTCAATGGCACAGCAGACCATGATGGGTAAGCCTTGCCAGAAATAACAGTCTCACTTGTGATCTGATATCTTTTTATTGTCAACAAGCCATACTGCAACAGGGCAGAACCTGCAGTAATATTGTAGTAACTCTGTCTCTGTGGAGATGTTGTCATTGCCTGGTGACACAACAATCAGCTCGAGATCATGTCTGGTATACTTGATACCCTTCTCTGCACTAGGGTACTGGACGAGAATGTTGTTCTTGAAGACACTATAATCATATGTCTTGTAGCCTGCAAGTGTTACCCAGAAGTGCTTGATTACCTTGTTGATATAGTGCATGACCAGTTTGCATTTCTCAGTGTTCAAGAGTGAGCAGGAGTCTGCAAGATCCTCAAAGTACTCAAAGAACTCAAATAGTTCTGATGTCTCACTATTAAAGAAGGGGGCCTTGTTGGACACCAGCCCAGGCATAGCATTGATGCCTTTAGTTATGCCACTTGGCATGGTATCAGTAGGCAGGGGGAGTGAATTGGTGATAGATAGGGGTGGAAGTGGTGATAGAGCTGGTTGGGTAGGGGCAGGAGAGTGCAAAATGGATGTCCAGCATGCAGGTGCAAAAAGCAGTGAGGAGAGGAGTGGTCACAATGCAGTGATGGGTGGGGTAGTTGGCTAAGAGAAGTTGTTGAGACTGGAGGTAAGAGATGTGGGGGAGGAACCAGTAAGTACTGATGGGACATCAGCTTCTCTTGGCAAGGGCAGATTAAGACTGGTGGGCAAGTTGTAGGGAGTGGTCAAAGGTTCTAAGAGACTCTCAGGAAACTCAGGCTGGGAGGGATGGTCTGTGGATGTGGTAGCAGCTTCAATAGTAGCAGCATGGACTCTTTGTGCTGCAGCTTTCATGTTCAATGGTGGGTCAGAGATGACCAGTATGGATCTGCAGGGTGGAGCTTGGGAGGGAACTGTAGTGTTGTTGTGGTTAATGTGCAGAATGATAATGAAATGGGAAAGGTGGAGGCTTAATCAAACCTATCCCCTCATGGTGGGCTTTAATGTATGAGGAGTTCACTGCTGCTGAGGCAGGAACAGAAGGCAAGTTCAAAGGGAAAGGCAAGTGGCCTAGAGAAGGGGGGGATAGTGGTGAGTGGTGATCATCATTGGTTCAGTATCAAAGCTGCAGGTCATGGTTGTGGCTTAATCTTATCAGATGGAAGTGTAGAGGGAAGTGGGAACTTGTTCTCCATTTGATGAGTGCTTCAAGGGATCTTATATACATAGAGGATAAAGGAAAAGGAGGAGTGGCTCAGAACAATACAAGACTATGACATCACTGGAGAACTATGGTATAGAGCATGGTGTGAAAGAGATAAAGGAAAGGTGAGATAAGAGAAAGAAAGGATAAAGGTTGCACAGCAATGTAAAGGATGAGAGTCATATCATGAGGGGTTGTGACTGGTGGTGAGAAACATATGCAGGGCATTCCCTATAGCAGTCAGATTCCCAGGAAATGGTGCAAACTGACCATCATAGCCCTTCAGGCCATCAAAATTGAATGTGTTAAAATAATCTCTGTTTGGATTAGGGGTCTGATCCATCTCTACCCAATTGATCATTCCTTTGTAGTCATTTGGGTCAAGTGCCCCAATTGTAAGTTTTGCATTCACAGGGTCAAATCACATTCCAATGACAGGATTGAGAAGAGAAAACAATTCATGCAGTTGCATGAGGACATGAGTTGTGGTGGCACTGGCATTGAGCAGATTGAGAAAGAGGCTGAAAAGGCCCTTTCATACATCAGAAGAATAGTTGAAACCATAAATTATGTTGATTGTTGAAGGTCACAGGTCAAATGTGAAGACCACCTCAAATAATGGAAATCAGATCATTTACCAAAAAGCTGGTCCTGGACAGTAAGAACCCCACTGAAGCTAATTGTGTCAGAAATATCCATCCCACTAAGTAATGGGATGAACCCACTCCAAGGTGTATTGTTTGTCTACAATGAGATATTGAGCAAAATATGTGATTGCAGCCAGATAAAATGAGTGCAAGAATATCCAGGAGAGTAAGCTTGGGAAACACACCTTGAATGTCAATGATAAAGACCCATCAAACATTGTTGTTCCAGCACAGAGGATGCAGTCAAAATCATATGTGGCAAGAAGCTCATATGCCACACCAATAGTAAGGTTCATCTCCTGGGGAGGTGTACCAATGAGTATGGGAACAGTGCAGGGTGTAAAAGTTCCTAAGAGATAGAGCATAACATTCATTGAAAGTGTTGCCCATGCTAGACACATGAACCAATCATTACCAGTTGATAACCTCAAGAGTAGACATGGATACATACTGCCTGAGTTTGCTTTCATATATAAGAATAAGGACAATACCAACCTAAGTATGAGTGACAAAACCAGCATTCTCCCTGGATGTTGGTTCATTGGAGAACTTGATGGATGGAAGTGCATTCTAGAATACTTAATGAAGTTCAAATTTATGCAAGTGCAGAGAGTAATTTTGAGCAGTCAGTCAAACAAGCTGGCTTCCCTGTTTTGAAGGATAGAGGTTCACTGAAATATCAGATATGCTATTATAATATAGATGTAATGTTGCTACCATTAAGGATCACAGGATGATTGGCTTATCTGAGTTCTGATATGATTCATGTTTCTTGGAGGAATAGTAAATTGCACCTGTGCATGTTTTCTTTTCTGGAAGGACCCTTGATTCCCTTCTTCATTGACTGCCAACATTGTCCAAGAGTCAGGGTCAAGATTCAGAGTCATCTTGCTCCCTTTGCAAAAGCAAGATTTTGCTTGCTTTTATGAGTCTATGTCACCAGAACCCCTCATCAGTTGTAAATCAGTGCTGACAAATTAGCAACTGATTGACAGTGGAAGTGGTAATGGCCTGGTGGGTCCTACCAGTTCATTAGTAATGCAAGATGCTGTGACCTCTGAATTGTTTGAATACCACCACCATGAACTGAGTAGGAGCCTGCAGGCTAGCCATATTATGCTGGCAATGGTTGAAATTCTTGAATAGGGTTCTTCATGTTCACTTCAGCTCACCAAATTCCCACCTGCACTGGCATAGTGTGCAGAATGAATGTAATCCAATGAGAATTTGAACAAGGTTTAGCAATGATCTCCTTTAGATTCTCTCTGTTAACTCTGTCAGATGTTGTGATTGAAGGCTGTGTCATGTTGACAATAGAAGGTCTGTATTTATGCACATCTTTCCCCCACTCTCAGTTCATATTCTTCTCTTGCAAGGGATCCAGACCCCTGCATCATCCAACCTTTGTTCAGCCTTGATTAGACATAAGTGTGTGCATTTCATGACAGACTCAGAATCCTCCTACTACCCACTCAGACTGTTGAAGCCCTTGATCAAGCTGGCCACTTCATCCTCACCAGAACCATCCTCAAACAACACAACACTTCATCTTGCTGATTGTGTGGAATCCAAAGATTCTTTCGGGTCATCCTCCAAGCAAGACTTTTTGGGTGCTTGTCCACATTTATGGCACATAATCAAGATGCCACTTGAGTTGACCCTTTTACTGCTTGCTGCCATTGGGTACCTTGCATTCTGTTATACCATCCATGGTAGGGTGATACCAGTTAATATGTATGGCCTCTATGCTGTCACAACACAGCATCTTGGTGGGTGACATAATTTTATATTATGCTTTGCTTTTGTACTAAATCTTTCTGTAGCTGTTATTAAAGGTGGTGTCACTGCCATCAGTATAATCATTGTCTGGATTGCACTCTATCTGATCTACAGTATTGTTTCCAGCTTGAAGGTAAGCATGACATTGATGAATGACACAACTCACATTCTTAGACTCTATCTGTAGAGTGAAGAATTTTTCCATCTCTTGGAATCATGCAGGCACAGCATTCTGCTGGAAATGATCAATCATATCTCTATGCCATCTTTTGGGAATTTCAACATGATGATGACAATTTGAAGACAGATAATTACCCACCACTATACACTCGGGATTATTGCATCATTGTTGAGCTTGATCTTATCAACCTTTGCTCCAGGCACCTGTAGGTCATCTAAATGAATGTTTAAGTGACTTTTTTGCTCATCTTCAATTATGCAGTGACAATCAAAAGTGTGTTAGCTGATGGTGGATTAATAGCATTTGTGATTGGAGCAGTGTCCCCACAGGGTGTGTTGAAGTGTGTAAATCAATGTTTTGACACCCGAAAAGTTAATCTTGGTTTCTTAGTGCCACATATTCTGGGGAGCCAGAATACTATGCAGCTTTGAACTCTGATATGGCAGCCTCTATTGGATGGGTTGAAATGGAACTTGGTGTCCAGTATCATTATGGCATAGCAAATGCATCAGAATCGAACTATGCGGCGTACATTGTGCCCCCACCTCTCGATCTGTCCACCGGGATAAGTGCGAGATGGTTGACGGATGTTATCGGGATCAATCCGTCGTGTTCTTGGGCTTCCACAAATATTACTACACCTCTTTCGATCCCGGGGAACTTGTCAACAGCTGCTCTTTACCTGCACCTGGCTTACTTAGTTGATTTCGATTTGAATGTTCAACTGGATGATATTTCCTCACGTGAGCTGTACAAGTCGATTTTCTCTGGCTTCTTATTCATACTTTCCCCACTTCCAGAACTCGGATCTTTTGCTATTGTCGCTGACCCCGCATTTTCTGTAACCAACCACACCAACCAAGGACCGCCTACAGATGGATCAACAGTTTTCCTCCTGGCCCAATGCCAATCTGGTTGTTCAGAAACTTCCCAGGTCGATGTCACATTTGACTTCACGGGCGTGAATACTACCTTACCATCTTATTCGATAACCATACGTGGTCAGCGGCCATCTTGAGGTGTACACCAAACCTCGAGATTAAAACTCGCGAGGTGGAAAGCGATGGACGCGGTGTCTTTTACGTACAGGCTGGTAGTCAGCTGACGCCTCAAGGCAACCTTAACAGTATTCAGGCTACTGCTCTGTTCTCGGTCGCTACAAAATCGCTCGCCACACAGAATGCTGGCGCGTTCACTGGCAACCTTTCAGACTACTCCCGTTATCTCGGATCTCAGTTGCAGGTTGACGTCTTGTTCGGCCAAGCACAGCTCGAGAATCTACAGGGCAGCAATGGTCTGCAGGGAATTTCGGTAACGCTTAGTCCAGCGCCTGCCGAGCAGATCACGCGAAGGTATACCCAGGTTCTTCAATCTGTTGCCAAAGGTTCGTTTTTCGTTTTTCGTTGATCTGACCCGTTTAATTCTGTGTCCTATACCAAACAGCATATCTCGCGGGCTATCCGCGCGTCTCAGGCTCCGAGATAGTCTTTTCTGCGTCAACTCCAAACTTGATCATCTCTACTGTGGTATTCGCGCTCCTTGCTATGCTGACCATCTTGGTGAACTTCAGGGAAGGGAAGCGCAAATGACTTCACGCTCATCAACGTTGCTGCAGCTGTACACGGATCTGAGCTTCCCAGACAGTTTGCGCAGATGAAGGCCGAGCGTGTGGCCTGCATGGGTGGACATGTGAATGGAAAGGGAGAGGGGGATCAGGAAACAGATTCTTCTCTGGGAAAGGTTCAGGTGCGCTGCGCTGCGGGCACATCTCAAGGTGGCGACCAAGACATCTTGGAGAGACTGGGGGAAAGACGGATTTTTATGCAGAGACAGGTTGACGGCTTGCCGGTGTTGCACATCAGTTTAGGGTGGACGGATGTCGTGGCCGCTGTATTCTTTCTCTTCTTTTTTTTCTGACTTGTCAATCATCCGATCATCCAACTCGTTTTCGCTCGGCGGTTGCGCATGCGTTACAAAAGTTGTTCACGTTATTAATCCGAGCGGTTCGTCTTGGCGAATGAACATACGTTATACAACGTCGAGTGATACCCAGTAGTTCGTCAGCTCAGAACATCATCAACCACAAATTGGCCATAAAGCCACCTGAATGTACTAACGTCTGACCGCTACGCGGACGAGTGCTTGAGGTCACAGAACTGTATACACGCTCAGTCTCGAGACTTAAAGCACTTTCT
>JBBPKF010000452.1:0-12146 GCA_038089175.1 Binderoboletus segoi | reverse complement strand
GAGGGTTTATGGTGGGAGGAGCAAGCAAGGCCATAGATGGCATTTGCCAGCTTGGCAAGGGTGTCATGTGGGATCTGCTCGTCTCCAGAGGATTTGGGATCTAAGTCGTCCCCTTGGAAATCAGAATCGCCATTGGAGGGATCATCTCTGGGCTTATCCGGATCTCCAGGGTCACTGTGATTACTCAGGGTGTGGAATGGGGGCGGAGTGTGTGGGGTGCTGGGGTCATCCAGAAGCTTCTCAATATGAGCTCTGAAAGTAGAAGTTTCTGGGTGAGAAGGTGGTCCCTGGAAAGCAGAACTGGGATTTCATCTAGTGGAAAAACTGTGGAACTGTTCAATGAGGTCTGGGCCTCAGTGACTGTTGCCAAAGGCATTCAGGGGGTTGTAGTGGGGAGATGAAGGGGCATTGGTGATGGCCCAAGTGTGGGCCCAAGTGACTCTAGTAGCCATTGGAGTATGTGGACTTCGTTGCAAGTGGGAGTTTGAATATACTGTTAAACTGGGTCAGACTAACTCCAGAGTTTGGTTGGACGGGACTTGGCTTCACCGTATGTGGTGCACCCTTGCACAAGTCCTGGTCCTGGATTTATGGAGCAGAATTGGTCAGAGAGTCAGAGGTCAGAGGAGAACCATTAAGGTTCAAGTCAGAGGAGAGGTAGTCAAGTTTCATTGATATTCGAACTGAGGTATTTACAGGCTAGAGTATGGGGTTTATATACTATGGAGAAAGTGGATGACTAAGAAGTTCAGAGGTCGGGTAGGAGATGTACTGGAGATGCTGCAGAGCTGTGCTCCACAGTTGACACTGCACAGAGGAGTCTGAGTAGTGGAACTAATACTAACATGGATAGAATGTAATGTAATGTAAGAATATGAAATGTAATGGAATGGAGTGTTAAAGCATAGCATAGGTACAAAAAGGAAATCAGACCAGAGTTGGACAGAGTTGTTATTGGAGTGATATCGGAGGGCTGGAGTTGGACTTGTAAACCTGGGATATGACAGATGGCTCTGGCATTACCTTCACATTCCAACCTTCCAACCAGACCCTGCCACAATCAAGTCTCAATGTGGATGTGGACTGCCTTCTTCAGCTTGGGAAGAATGTCACTTCACCCAACCCCACTATTCAGCTTGCCATGATACAGGATGCCATCTTGGTCATCACTCAACTGAATTCTTCAACCTCTCCTTCGACCTCAGTTCCAGCCCCCTCTTTAACCTCGGGCTTTCCCATACCTTCCTCAGAAAAGCACTCTCATCCCCCCTCTCACACAAGCCTCAGGTCAATAGCCTCTAGGATTTCAAAGACTAAAGGTCAGCTGTGGGCTCCTGCCAAACAGAAGTGACCATCTCTCACTAGCTCTACCACTGGCAGTAAACGTTCCAAGGTCACTCACACTGAATCCACTATGCCCAATGCTGCTGTGATGACAGGCATGACAAGTGCAATTAATTGGGCAACGGATTGCATGAGAGGTATTCAGGAGTTACTTGGTGGGCCACTGGCATTGGCATTCTTGCCAGCTCTACCCCAGACATCCTCTGAGAGATCCTCTGGGGTCCTGTCATTCAGATTGCTGGCAACCACACACCTTAATAGTGATTCCGGGCTAAGCACTAGCATTCATGCCAAACTTGCCCTTGAGTTTCTCACCAATGACACTTTTTGCCAGATGTATGCCAAGCTGAGTGACTCTTCAGTCTGCCATGATGTTGCAATGCATTGGTACCAGAAGAAGTTCACACCATCTTCCACTTCCTTTTCTGCTGGTGTTGAGGCCACAACCGCCACACCATCCTTTATTCCCCTTGACCATGCAGCCCCAACCACTGCACCCTTGTCCTTGTTCCTGCTTTCTCCTGGCTATTATGTGGAAGACATGGCAGCTGTCACTAGTGGAGAAATGCCCTTGGTGGGGTTGAGTGCTCTTTCCACATCATTTACCTATGATTCAGGCCATGTCATGGATCCTTATGCTAGCTACTACAATGATCCGTACGCTGATAGTTCTCTTCAGTGATTCGATAAATATGCTGTCATGTCCCTTCATGTTTGTAGTAGGAACATGTATTTGTGTTTGTAATAATCACATGTTCTATTCATCATCATTATTCATGTTCTCTCCTCAAGCATGCCTGAGTTGAATGTAATCCTGCCACATTGTGGTTGCGATCCTATTGTGCAAATGTATGTCCTCATCCACAACATCTTCAGCGTCATTGACATCATTGAGTTCCTCTCCCATCCCATCATCAGAACCGTCATCCAGTATACCTGCTCCATCGAGTTTGTGTGAAAGAATGAAGTTGTGAATTGTGCAAAGTGCCACTGGAAGACATGCCTGGATCCTGAGGGAATAGGGAAATGGAAGAAGTAGAATCCGGAAGTGCTTTTTCAGCACACCAAATGCACATTCAATGACATTGCATACTTGTACATGTTGCAGGTTAAACAGTTTGCATTGATCTCTAGGTCTGCTTTCCATCAGTTTAGTGAAGAAAAATGAAGGAATGTGTACTGCTCATATGCATGGCCCCACTCAGCTAGAGGATAATGAGCACCTCAATACAGGACAAGTAGGGACTGTTTGAAAGGAAATCCAAGGTCACCCAGTAAATATTTGTTCTCAGGGATGTTCAGGCTGCATAAGCAGGCATCACCAAAGATTTGGGCATCCAAGGCTAATCCCTCCCAACCCATAAGTGCATATGTGAACTGAAGGTTGAAATTGCACACGAAAAGACAGTTTTGCAAGAGAAAGCCTTTGCAGTTTCAGTAAGGGGAAGCTAAACAAGCAGGTGGTGCAAATGGGATATGGCTGCCATCAACTGCATCAATTGCATTCTTGAAGTGTGGCCAGAACTTAGGGTTGGATTGTATCTCAGGCAAGAGCACATCAGTACCAGGTGGTTGAACAAAGATTGTATAAAACAGTCATGCAGAGAATATGAGCACCATCTTGCAGAAGTACCTGGCAGGATGCTAGGCTCTGCAGTCTCAGTTTATGAGCGACTGATGCACCGTGAAACCATTTCATTCAACTGTTGAAACTGCTCTCCCACATGTCTCACAGGCAAGCCCATGACACACATATACAGGAAAATCACCACTTGTTCATTGAGGAAAAGGGATCTTGAGTTAGAATGGCCATCACAATGAAGTATGGAAACCAGGTCATTGAAGAGTTCAATGTGTATCCTGAGCTCATTCCATATGCATTCTGGGTGGCCAGTCAACAATTCAAGCACCCATCCTTCACCAGAGAGGATCAATGTATGATATGGTTCTGGATCCTTGTGGGGCTGGGGGATTGATGTGGTGGCACTGATTATAGAGCAAATAATAATGTTGAGGACAAGTATTATATGCCGGATGAGCTGTTGTCACTGTTCTGGTTGTAGGATGAGCATGGGGTAGGCTGAGCATAGTACTATCTCTCCTGGATCAAACCCAAGTCAGTTTCAGACAGAGTCAGACAGGACTTACCCTGCGGAGTTCTTGCTGTCACAGGCATGATTATAGCTGAGCTGTCCAGCTGACTCAGTAGGTTAGCTAGGCAAAGTCCTCATCTTCCTACACCACCTACCAAACAGGATCTTAGTGGTGCCTCAACCTTACTCAAGGCATATAAGAGGAAGCACTCCATCTAAACCATATGGCACCCTTGATCTCTGTCTTCTCCTCCCAACCTGTCCCACATGACTTTTGGCAGCAAATCATTGACAATTACCATTCTGAACAGAACATGTTGCAATGCTTGTCTCCCACATCCTCCCATACATCCACTTGCAAACTTGCAGAAAGAATCTGTGAAAATACTGTATCCCTTGTCCCTGATGAACCAGCTTCTTCCATGTTTGCCCAGGTTCCCCCCTGCCCCCGTTCTAGCATCATTCTGCCCAACTTCATTTCTCTCTGCATCCACTGTCCTCCATTAACTTTTCAACAGCATTTTTATGTAGCATGCCTTCAGGATCCCAGCCTTACCTTTCTTATTGAGCATGATATTCATTACTTGTGATCTGCCACCCTCCCTGGACCAGTCCACACCTATCACCTTCTCACATTATGCAAAACTTTCTTCTCCAACATATCCCCCTTGTTTAGCAATGCTGCCCACATCAGGCTCACCAATCAAGCCCTCATTGAGGCAATGCAGTCCCTTCTTACCACTATTCACAATACAGGCCTCACAGATATCATCAACAGGCTCACCCTGATCATGTTTCATGAACTCCTCATCAATGTCCTCCATCACTTGTCCAAAGATGAGTACAAAGAATATTTCAAGGAAATTTCCTGGGCCCCATTCCCCCCATCCCCTATGCCACTTTCTATCCCTCTCACAGATCAGATCTCTGATGGGCCACATTCATTTTGGCCAGAAGGTATGGAACATTGTCACTCTCAACAATGGTTCTATCCTCTATGTCACAGTACTGGAAAAGAAAAAGAAGAGACTCCCTCTCTTAACCTGCATACTAACAAATAACTGGAGGAAAGCAACAACAGTTCTGATTCTGACATGCCTGACCCCTATCCCATTCCAGATTGTTTTTGTTTTATCTGCAGAGGTTCTGGACATCTATGGGCTAACTGCCCACAATATCAATGCCCATTCTGCTTGAAATGGAATCCCAGCCATTGGACCCCCCATTGCCCCACTTACTTCTATGGTCACTGTGGAGAAGAAGGACATATAGTCGCTCATTGTCCATTTGAGAAGAAGACAAGTTTAGTGATCACTCCTGCCATCAACAAGGATTGACTGGAACATGGCATGTTCCAGCATAACATGGGGGTAATGTTACATTTTACTTTTACTCTTTCCTTTCTCCTTGCCTGTATAAGCATCTACCTTTCTTTCACAGACAGTTGGCTCCTCCATGTTATCTGTGGAGCAACATGTACATTTATTATCTTCCTTTCACTACGTTTACTCCTTCTCCTTTACATTTTCCAATACGGACACTTTCCACATTCCTGAGCTCTCTCATGCTCAGTCTTGCATAAGATCACACCATCTTCCATCAAGTTCTTTTGCATTCCATATCATGTTATCTGCAGCATGTTCTTTGACCTTCTCTGACATTCTGTATGCTGGTCCTCAAGTTCACTATCTCTGTACTTAAGTCACTACATTGCACTATAGTTGATAGCTTGTTCTTTCTGTATTTCCCTGCAATCAGAGCAAGTCTCTTTCTTAGGCTTCATCACCCTAGGTTAGCTATCTTGACCTAGTGGAGAGTGCTGTCTCGCTCACTGTGTCCTCAAGTGTTGCCTAGCTGTGACACTGCCATCTTCATCATCTATCAGGTGAATGTCTCAATGTGTAACATGTAGCATTGCTTCAAGGCTGGAAGGTGCCCTTCTCACCTAGGTCTTGCCCTCAACTCTGAATGGTGCTCGTTTCACCAGAGTTGTATCCTACTGAAGTAATAGTAGTGGAAGCTTACCCTCAAGGTAGTGAAAGCCTCTGAGAGCAATGTAATACCTGTCCTTCCCACACTACCATGCCTAGATACTCTATTTCCTTGGCATCAAATGTACATTTGGACAGTTTCAGGTATAGTTTTTCTTCACAGAACCAGGACAGAACTCATTTGGTTCACTTGTAGTGGGTCGTCAAGTTGGCAGATGTGAACCCAAGGTCATCCATATATATTTCTAGCCACCCTTTAGTGATCATGTCCTGGAAGATATGATTCATCAAGTTCTGGAAATGGGGGGGTGTTAAGGCCATGTCGGACAATCTCCGGAACTCCAGAACTCCGGATTTTTGGTCAGATGGAACTTGACTTCACCTTATGTGGTGTGCTCTTACATTGGGTCCGAGTCCTGTATTTGTTGAGCAGAGAGGTCAGAGGGGGGTTGGAGTTGAGCCATCAAGGCTCAGACAAGAGGGGACAGAGGTGAGACTGTCAGGCTAAGTCAATATTCGAGCTAAAGATTACAGAGTATCATATGAAGTATTTATACTACAGAGGGGACAGATGACAAAGGAGTTCAGAGGTCGGATAGAGTATGTACTGGAGGTGCTGTGGAGCTGTGCTTCTGCAGTTGACACTGCATAAAGGAGTTTCAGGAGTGGAACTAAGATTAATACAGAAGGAATGGAATGGAGGACACAGGAATGAAATGTAACATCATTGGAATGAAGACAAGTCATCTCAGAAGTGTCCAGAGTTCAGAGGACTACATACAGAGGAAAATGGTCCGGAGTTTGGAGGAAATGGTCTGGAGTTGGATCAGAGAAGATCCGGAGGGTCGGAGTTAAAGCAGTGGATCCAGGATATGACAGGGGGGTCATTGGAGAAACCAAAAAACATGACCTGAGGCTCAAACAACCCTTCAGTCATGATGAAAGCAGCCTTCCATCTACTGTCCTTGCCAATGAGTACATTGTTGTACCCCCATCAGATGTTGAATTTCATGAACCATTTGGCATTTTTAAACTGGTTGAATAAGTCAGAGATAATTGGTAAAGGGTAGGTGTTTTTGATAGTGTGTGAGTTCAAGTATCAATAATCCTGGCATGATCTAAGTTTACCATCCTTTTTGGGTAGAAAGAAGAAGGGAGATGCCTGAGGAGAGATAGACAGGATGATCTTCCCTGCTTCAAGATTTTCTTTAATGAATTCTTTACATGCTAGTTGTTCCATAATGTTTAACAGGTAAGTTTTAGTGACTTTGGGAATGAATTCCTTATTGGTGTTGAGAGAGAAATTGAACTGTCCTCAGTTCAGAGGAAGTTCACCTTTTGGTGGTTTGTCAAAGACATCCTGGTATTCTTTGTAGACATCAGGGAGGAGGACTGCCTTTTGAGTGATTTCTGTAGATACTGTGACCTTATTGACCATGAGGGAGAGGTGTTCACTTTCCTGAACTTCTGGTGGAGATGTTTCCTTCATCAACAGGTTGCCCATTCTCCAATTGATCACTGGGTTGTGTTTCTGTAGTCAGGAGTGTCCTACTATAATGATCTCTTTTTCAAGATCAGTAATGAAGAAGTCTTGTAGGTGGGTGTATGGTTTAGGGCCACAGATGGTGAGGGAGAGTTGGGATATAAAGTTGATCATTTCCATATGATTTTCTGTTCTGTCTGTGTTTTATATAGCTATTCTTTGCTTCAGTTTTCTGAGTTCCAGCTTACACTTCCTTATGAAGTCCCAAGAGATGAAAGATCCAGTTGCACTGCTATCCAGCAGTGCCTTCATGTTGACTTTTCACCCGTTCCCATAAAGCAACATCAGTAACTTCATCACTTTGTTGAAATTCTGAGTAGTATACATGGGAGAGAGGGTAATGGTAGGGAGAAAGTTTGTTGACTTAGACTTCTCCCATTTCAAAAATCCTTTGTGGATGGTCCTTCTTTGACTCCTTGGGCTTCTTGCTCTGGGGTTTTGTCTTCAAAGCAAGCATGGAGTACTTTTAAGATTTCCTCATTGAAGCTTCCTTTCAGCCAGAGAGCCTTTACATATTTGTCAATAGGGGATGCCAGGACTTCATTTAGCATGCATGGTTGATATGCCCATGGTTTTGAGGATGATGGCTCAGTGGCGATCAAGCAGTTATGAATGTATGGGGGTATATATGGTTTTCTTTCCTTTCCTTTCTCCTTAGAGTGGTTGGTCACTTTACAGCCTGGCTTCTTGCATATGAAGCATTTGTTTTCCTTAAATAGGTGGGCTTTTTTGGAGGGATCAAGCCTCATGAAGTCAATGCCCATAGTGTTAGGGTTGCATGCACAATGAGAAGTGTGGGGTGATAAGGAGTAGTATCTGGAGTGAAGGTTCCAGACATGAGTCAAATGTGAATGATACTCAGTTACTTTCTTGATTAATTCCTTCAGGGTGATGGGCTCACCATTCATAATGATGGGTCCTGCTATGGAGATGTTGAGCCCTGTCAAAAACTTATGTTTTCATTCATTCTTGTCTGAGATTTTAGCCCTGTCAATCAAGTTCTGGGCTTCTGTTATGTACTCCTGGAACCTGTCATTCCATTCTCCAGAGTTGTTCTTTTGTCCATGTTGCCTGAGTCTATTGAGGTGGTGGTGGGCATTGGAAGCTTGGTCAGTGGGGTAAAATGTAGCATTGAAGTCTTCAACCGTTTTATCGAAGGTTTTGTCAGTGACAGCTATGCTGTCATTGTTAATCTTGTCATACCAGTGTTTGGCAAACATGCTGCCTCTTTCTGTGGACATGTGATTAAGGGTAGTTCCTAACTTGGTGGTGTCTGCCACATACAAAGCGGCATTTATAGTAAAGTAGGCTTTCATAGCCTTCATCCAATGTTGCACATCTTTTGATTTGCCTGAGAAGGCCTCAGGAAGCATGGCTTTCAGTTCAGCCATTACTGCTGATGGGGATTGTGGGGGAGTTACAGGGGTGGGGGAGCCTGGTCCTGGAGAAGAAGGAGGAGAAGGCAATGGGGTTCGGATGGTTGAAGAGAAGGTATAGAAGACCTAGCAGAATACAATTGTTGGATGGATCTGAGGATGGCACAACTAACAATGTTAAAGAAGACAGGCAATCTGCCTGAGGACAACTGTGTAGATTCCAGAACTCTTCTGGTAGAGGCACTTATGAGCAGTCCCATATAAGGATGAGTGAGTTGCAGCTGATGCAGGGAAGCATGAGCAGGAGATGCCCAGGGGTTGGAAGACATTCCTGGACCAGGGATATGATGAGATTGGCCAGTGATGTTGATGAGATGCACTCAGCAGGACAACACCTGAGAGCAAGAGATCTAGTTCTTTTGTTATGCAGTACTTGCAAGCTAGCACCTGCAGAGTGATGGTCTCCCTAATTGAGGTGATGCAGTGATCTACTTATTGTCAAGGTGACCAACAACAAGGTCAAGGCAACCAGCAACTCTTCAGTTGAGAGGGACAGTGTCATGGCAAGGCAACACTTCAAGGACACAGCAAGCAAGACGGTGCTCTCCACTAGGCTGAATAGCTTACTTAGGGTGGCAAGGCCTAAGAAGATACTAGCTCTGCAAGTCAAGGTAGAATTGTGAAGAACTAGATACTAAACATAATGCATAGTAGCAACCTATATATGGAGAGTGGCTGGTTGGGGGCTAGTCCATAGAACATGATATAATGGGAAAGAAGTTACTGTGGATGATGTAGAGTAGAAGGTCATAGAACAAGATGGAAAGATCAGATAAGAGATATGGCAGTGAATGAGAAGTGACCTTAGTTGGAAGGAAAGTGTCCAAACTGTAAGAGGTACAAGATAAGCAAACAGCATAGAGTGCATATGTATATGACAAGAGCATTGAGTCCTATTACTACATGAGATAAGAGTGAGTCCAATGAAAGATGAAGATAGCGACAAAGAAAGGCAAGCACAAGGAGAATGAGGGAAAATTGTAACACTCCATCTCTCTGATATCATATGACATCCCCTCCTTCCCCATGTTGTTAGACTCCAGCTCCTCCGATTGTTTCATAGATAGTGAATTTGTCAATACACATGGACTTTTCCCTTACTCCATTCCTCTGCTCCAACTCTGTCTCTTCGACAGAACCTTGAACTCCACAATCACTCAAGCTGTTATGCTGCAAGCGAGAGACTTGCAAGTTCTTCTAGCAAACAGGTAGACTTCCTACAGCTGTGGCTGGATGACATACAAGGTGAGAGAGCACCTTTCAAGTCTGACACTACATGGGGCTTGACAATACCCACAGTAGAAACGAGGTAATGGTGTCACGGCAAGGCAACACTTCAAGGACACAGCGGTGTGAGATGGTGCACTACCACTAGGTCAAGATAGCTAACTTAGGGTGATGAAGCCTAAGAAAGATACTTGCTCTGATTGCAGGGAAATACAGAAAGAACAAGATACAGGACATGATGCACAGTAGCAACCTATATATAGAGAGAAGAAGCACTCGAGGGCTGGCATGGAATGTAGAAGAACAAGATAGAATGACTGCAGATGACACAATATAGAACCAGATGGAATGGTATGGAACTTGTCATAAGATAGCATGATTTTACACAAGACTGTGCCCAATCGGACTCAGTAGGAGGGATAGTGTCTGTATTCAAGAATATAAAGAAGAAGCAGTAAATGAAGTGTGAAAAAGAGTATGAACATACAAGTGACTCCACATAGCATATGCTGAAGCCAACTGTCTGTGAAAGAGAAGATGAGGTAGCAACATAGCCTGACAAAGAGGAGAGAAAAGAGGGAAAATTGTAACATTACCCCCTTGTTTAGCTGGAATGTGCTACATTCCAGTCAATCTTCCAGTTGTGGGGGCTCGGTGACCAGGGAGGTGCATTCTTTAAAGGGACAGTCCATCACTATATGGCCTTCCTCTCCACAGTATCCGCAGAAGCAGGAGTTGCATCTGTGTGCCCAGTGTCCTGGTTTCCAATGTAGACAGAACAGGCATTGGTATTTCAGGCATGAACTATGTGTGTGCCCTGAGTCATGACAAAGTCAACAAGGAAGGAATCGTGGGTTGGTTGGGTGGTCTTCAGACTTGTTGGAAGAGGATGCAAATTCTTTAGAAGTACTTGTCATCTCAGGTTTGGTTTCGGACAATCTTGGACGATGAAGAGGGTTGAACTGCCATTGAGTCCTGTGGTCCTCACAGCATTCTTCACAAAATGTAGTGGGGGCATCTGTGATGCAGTATACGAGGGGAATGGGAGAGGGGGGTTCTGGAATGAACAGGATTTCCACGAAGTATTCTTTAAAGTCATCTTTGGGAAGTCATGGGAGGACATCTATCAGTAAGTCCTGGAACATGATGGGAGCCAGACTATCAATGATGTTGGCCAGTCCTACATTATGGATAGTGTTGAGCAGGGCTTGGGTGATTTCAACTAATGCCTGATTGGTCAATCTGATGTGAGCCACAGAGTTAAATGAAGGGGTTATGTTTGTGAAAGAGGTTCTGCAAAGTGATAATCTATGGTAGGTATGAACCAACCCAGGAAGGGTGGCCAATCGAAGAAATTGGAGGTTGTGTTCAATGAGAAAGGTAAGGCCAGGGTCCTTGAGGCATGCTACAAAGAAATGATGTTGGAAAGGAAGGGAAAGACAATTGATTCTTAATGGAATGAATTCTGGGAGTATGATGGATGATGGTCCATGAGGTTCTACTTGAGTGAACAAGGATGGCGAGGTTTCTTTGGGTTCAGGAGTTAGGGAGCGGTTTCTGATGTGTTCAGCTAGTTCATGAGTGAAAGAATCAGAGGATGTGGGGGAAGATAATCTGGACATGTTTTGTTCATGGAGGTAATCGTCAGTGATCTGTTGCCAGAAGTTGTGAGGGATGGGTTGGTCATTGAAGCAGGTAATGAAGAAGGGCATGAGTGGGTTCAAAGTTGGTGCTTCTTTTTATAGGCCTTCAAGATGAAGTTGTCTTCAGGTTCCCAGGTATCTTCAGCTGACAAGTACCCTTTCCACCTGACCAGATAGTGGCATCTTCCTTTTGCACCATGGTGACTCATGATTGCTTCTATTTCATACTGTTCTTCCCTGTCTACTTCCTCCAGGGGTGGTTCAATGAATGGGGTTCCATATTCTTCTGTGTTGCAGAATGGTGATAGGAGGGAAGTGTGGAATACTGGATGTATCCTCCATGTTGCAGGGAGTTTGAGATGGTAGGCCCACAGGGTTATTACCTGTTCTATGGTAAAGGGACTGTACCTTCTTTGTGATAGTTTTGGGGTTCTTCCAGGGAAGCATAGGTTCCATGCTTCCAGCCAGACTTTATCGCCAACTTTCCACGTTGAGATTCGGAATTTGATCTGATTTTTCATTGTCAAGGCAGCTTTCTCATGTGCCATGAGAGCTTCTGTTCTAGCTTCATCCAGAATTTCCAAGCAGTTTCGGAGTTCAGGGAGGAATGTTTTACCCAGAGAAGGATGTGCACATGGTTCATATCCTAAGATCATAAAGAAAGGGGTTTGTTTCATGAAGGAGTGAGTGGAGGAGTTATGACAGAATTCTGCATATGATAACATTTTGATCCACTTGGTTGGTTGTGTGGCACAGAACATTCAAAGGTAGGTTTCTAGTTCCTGGTTCATGCATTCTGTCTATCCATCTGTCTGTGGATGGTATGCAGTGGAAAGGGAGAGCATGTAGTCAAGGAGCCTTGTGAGCTC
>JBBPKF010000450.1:0-12157 GCA_038089175.1 Binderoboletus segoi | reverse complement strand
AAAGGCAACGCGGGTGTGATAATACAATACAGACCATGGCCGGGAAGCCTCGACGGAAACCGGGTCACGTCGGCCTCACGCATACCTGGACTGAGAGGGCGCCACTGCTGACAGGCAATGTGCGATTTCAGTTCTGCTACAGGTCGAGACGAAAATCGGTCAATGGGACAAGGGAGACTTCAGACTACCACTGCTCAGGGTCTCGAATGGTAATTGTTGGTACCTCCGTTGAGCTCTCCAACAGGGGTCACAGGTGATCCTGGCATTTCTTGTTGGCGCATGTTCTATGTAAAGTTCTAGTTGCGTGGCAAAACAGTGGAATGCGGATTCGGTGGTATCTGAATCCTCATGCTCCTCTGCAGGAACGGGATCGGATTCAGGCTCAGAGCCCGCGTCCGACGTGCTGTCCGTATCTGGATCAGAACGTTTAGTGAAATCATTGTCCCAGCCACGACCGGTCTAACGAGACGATCGCAAACCGATTCGCTACAGCTGCTTTCCCGGAATGGTGAGGTCCTTCATGTCTTCCATGTCCGCGTCATTGAGCATGACCGACACTTTTCTTTCTCCCATCATGGTGTTCATCGCCGGTGAAAAGGCACTAAGGCACCGGGATGGGTCCAAAGCGTCCGACTCGTGCCGCTTCCAAGTTTCGACGTTGCACTTGACATGGCACTGCGTGCACGTTTGGGTCGACGAAGTCACGTTGCATCCAGGGTGGGGCAAGGCCTCTTTTTCATGCCTGTTGGCCAACCCGCCAGCCACTTGAAAACGACACTATTCACCTATGGGTTTTATGAGCGAGTGGAACGAAAGATGGCATAGTAGGGACGATCTGTAAACTGCCTTGAAGGAGGTCACTGGAGTGTCGCGGGTGCGGTCAACGTGGCCCGCGGCTCTGATGGCGGCGTGTATGCAACTTCTGCAAAGTCCTGATGGAAATGTGATTCAGCACTCCGACGTTCGTCTCTCATCGAGAGTACAGAATCAACCCCTGGATCCACGAGCTCGCATTCCTCTACTTGCTCACTTCCACATACCGTCGTGGTCCTTGCGACGACATGAGCAGCCTGCCGAAACAAGGTCTGGACCGAAACCACCAGTCTCCTTGCACGCCAACCGCAAAGACGAAAATATGCTAAGACCCATGGCACGAACGAGCTGGGGCGACTCGTGCGGCTGATCGGATGGACGTTCCATCGCCCGTCCTGGGACGAGCTTCGGCGTGATCACGACGGGCTGAGGGCGGGGAAAGCCAACGCCAGTACAAGTCGGAAACACGAACTGAAATGCATGTACCCACCCGAGGTAGATACACGTCGTAGCGGGGGGATCATGCGCGGTCGCCGCCATCTGCGCGGATGCTCGGGGGTGGCACTGTTGTGGACGGCACAGGGATGTGGCGTATGGTATGCGACGGTCACAGTTGCGGGTGGGTGGGTTGTCTTGGCGATGGGTGCCACGATGGGGTAAAGATTGTAGCACCATGTTGGGGATTCGGTTTGGGGACTTGACAGGGGCACAAAGGACGTGTGTGGTCTGGGAGAGCGATGCGACTCTGAGCACCCCGACGCATTCGACAATACGGCTGTGGTGTGGCTGTCGAGGCATCAGCGGATCACATATGAAATACGGGAAGCCGGGTGAGACGGGCCAGGAATGTGGGAATAAACGAAGTTCGGACCCGTATGCTATGCAGCATGCAAACCGCTATAGAATAGACGGCGTGACTATTACACTCGCGCTTGTCACATTGTCGCAACCATTTTAGTTGTGGCATAGGTCCTCTTGTTTCAAGCCGCTTTCCATTCTCTCGAGGACCATCTCCGTTCCCCCATGGTGGAAGAGCGGTGGCGAAACTGCCTCCGCAACGCAGAAGCAGGTGACCTCGATGTTCGCTCAATATGCGACCCTATGCGTCCTATGCGTCCCCAGGCCCCCGGGTTGAACGGGATAGTGTTATGCAGCGCTGCACGAAAGTCATAGACGTGGTCGATCGAGGTCATCGGCCACGCCGAGAAGATAGACAAACATCACTTCACAGTAGCTTATGTTGGAGTTGTCGACCTCTGTCCGAGTGACTGAGAGCTCGAGTCTCAGGTCGTTCCATGCGATCAGTGCACGATCGGCCTTGAAAAACGATTTTGAACAGCTCGGTACATGGAAAGAGTGGGCAGGCCGTGGATCTTGACACTAGCAGGGTACCCCGTTAGTCGTCAATCACTCAGGCATACATGGCGGGCAACGGCAGCGTGGCGTACCTTTTTCTTCACGACAAGAACGGAGATACAGGGATTGAAGGGGCTATCATGGACGCGCCCTCGACCCGGAGTTTGTCGACGCACTCTTACCCCACTCGGCAGGGCCTACCTGAATACGTTCTAGGACATTTCCAACTGAGGAGGTACATTCCGCGGGGGAAACTCGATTTCCAGTGGCAGCTGTGCGCCCTCCGCCTGAAGAATGAAGACGCTGGATTGAGCAAAGGATGAACACGGACTGGGGACGGCCCGAGGCAGGTATGCACATGGGGATTCAATGCTGCTCTAGTGCTAGGTACATGCTGGGACTCGTCGGAGATTGTTGGGTGGGCTTTAGGGCAAGCAATTCCGACGCTGGTACTATCTCTACTACTTACAACTCTCATCTACGCTCCCGCTCGTGGTCGCCTGCCTATGCTGCCACAACGCGTCGAAGTTGACAACCTTGGTCTATAACGACAATGGGAAAAATCGGGAACAAGTGTGGAGTAAGTACAAGAGCGATCCTAACGAGGACCAGGAAAGACTGGTGGTGCACATCATTCTATACTGTACAACGGCAACGGTGGTGAGAAAGGGATGAATCAGGGCAAGTACGGCAGATAATCATGGCTGAATATATAGGAATAGAGATCAGTTGGCACTGGGATCACGAGCGTACTATCACACTCCGTGCATCATTGAGCAAGAAGGCGCTCAAGAATCTCCTTGCTGAAGCGTGAGCGAGGGACGATCCGACACGGAAAAGCATTAAGGCAGCTACCATAGGGTATATGAACATTAGGACAAAGAAAACAGTGTTCCGACATACTGGGTGAGTCCGTTCGTGAAGGTCACCGTGGGGATAACATCGTTTCCATCCGCATCTTTGGCGGGATGGAAACCGAGTGTGTGTAGCTAGCATCGTCGCGATCCCACTCCAGAGGGATGCATCAGCAGTATATCGGCCTGGAAACCACAAAGAATCTTATGCATGAACCGATGCCCTCTGCTTCCAGTATGTGACCCACCTGGACATCTACGCCTTCCAAACCCAAAGACATACTCGACAGGGTCGTCTTCTGCCAACGTCCCGTCTATATTCATGAATTTCTCGGGCATGAATTTCTCTGCATCGGGATACTGAGTTCCATCGCGCGACATTGCCCTAAGGATTGGTAAATGACCGGATTCTAGTGCCTCTGGAGACATGAAAATCATACCAAGCATTTATTACGATGCTTGCCCCTAGTAAGTCGTTCACTACTAAATCTTTAGGCAGAGAGCACAATCGGGACTTACCTTGGGGTATGTAGTAACCCTTGTAAATATCGCTCTTCGTGACCGCGTGCGGAGCACCTAGGGGTGAAACCGGAATCCATCTCAATGTCTCTCGGGTGATCGCATCGACGTATGGCAAGCTCGATCTGTCATCAAACTCAGGGAGCCTCTCATTTACTATGACAGTGTCAATCTCTGCCTGAGCACGTTTCCACACGCGTGGGTGCTGCACCATCGCAAGCACGAACACCCTGAATACCGAACTGACCTGTAAATTCCATGAGTATATCACCATCCTCAGCAGTCAAGGACAGACCGAATCTGTAGAAGCTGTGAAGATGAGTGTGGTGTCTGAAACCCCGTTTCTTATTCGTCAGCGAATAGCCTACCAAGAAAAACAGTCGCACAAGCATGTTTGAGCGCAGTCTCATATGCCAAATGATATTCATCGTCGAAATGCTCCATTCGAGTGATGTGCTCTGATGCCATGGCAGCATTAATGCGATCCCCCGATTCCTGCAGCAGCAACAGCACAGTTACCATCTCGTTCATTCCAGCTCGCGGAGCTCACCACTTACCATGCGCGTCAGGACATATTGGTCCAGGGCCTCTATCATCTTGTCCCTCCACATGCATGCTTTTTTCGCCTCGCGCTTGAACCACGAGCCGGGAAACCAGTCTGGAACATGTAATACTTTTCCAAAATGATCTGAACAGAAGAATTTTCTAGTTTCGTAGACGTACTTACAAAATGAGAAAACCTTGATGAGGAGAGCCCTTTCGGCTGTCAATGCAGGGACGGAGGCACGGAGGAAGTTGTTGGCAAAGGACATCATAGGGTCGTTCCGAGCACTAGGCTCGTAGTCATACAATGCCGACATGGCTACAGCGGCAGAAAATCTAGACGAATGAGGGTCATCGAATCAGATATAATCTAGATCATCGTTCTTACATCGAGAAATGGGAAGGGTGTGTGTCAGGATCTTCAATGATGTTGATATCATCCGCCGGGCCATGCGAAGCTGCACGTCACGAAAGCCGAGTGCGGCCATAGCACGGAACGTCTGGTGCATGATCCGCCTACACAATCTCCAATGTCCGCCATATCGTGAAAAAGCAAAGTCACAATCATGTCCAAAGCTGCACGATAAGTCGTTAATACGCCGATCCTTGTCAGATTGGGTTCTAGTCGTGAACACTTCACTTACGGTTCGACTGTCGCAATGAACGGACGATCAGAGTATATCTGAGATCGCTTCTCGAGTAGGTCCGTGGCGACAGAGGGCGAATTCAGTACGATGACATCAGAGTCCAGCAACCGAAGATACGTTATATCACCTGGCAATTTTCAGGGCAGGAATCTTGTTTCAGTAATACCCTCACCATATTTCGCCCGCCATCCAGTGTATGTCAACCAGGGTTCATCTGTGTTCACAAAGAAGGCACTTCCAAGGAAGGGAAATGGTGTAGAGCCAGGAGGAAGAGGGTATCCCTTGTTCTTCATGCGATTCTGGATGAGACGTCGAATGATGTCGACAGCAACAACAGCGAGTGGTACCAATACTGAGAGCAGGGAATTGAACATGGGCAACTCCGTTTGTGCTGTGAGACACTGGGGGTTTGATCCAAGGAGGGAAGGATATCCCTTGGACCCACAGGATCAAAGCAAGCTGGCTTTTATGTGCCAAGATCCATTTTATGACATACATTTGTGTGGTCGGACACAGTGGCGAAAGAAGACGTAAAGGAGGATTCAGCGCGGCGTGAGTCTTCTCGGCTATTCTAGTAAGCCGGCTTTTTCTACCCTGAAGGCTGGGTCCTCAACCTACCACGACGCTGAAATTGACAAGTAATGATCCAGATAACGGCATTTGCATGATAGCATGGAAGAATCTCAATAATTCGATTCCCTGATATCTAGGTTTCAAGTCAATTGACTCCTCTGTAGTGCCCGTACACTATCTTGGAAACGATGAAGGCCTTTTATGGGGTTGTGTCACTCTCATTATGCAAGCCATACCATTCAATCTCAGTTTCGGGCCCACACACTGACAGCAATGCCGTACCTAGTAAGAACGTTCCACCAACAGTTCAATTCAAACTGCTTTCGACACCACCATTTCCAGACTCGACAGACACCCACGCTGCGTAATCCAATGACCCCTATGGCCAAACCTTGGGTGACCGAGCCGGTGTGACCAGAGAAAGTGGAAATGGTTGCACCAAGCATCGGAACTGACCTAAAATGGATTACGAACATGGTTCACCGTTATCCTGAACCCAATCTTTCGCTTGGGGGCTGACTTGGAGCACACAGACTGTGACTTTTGAGTCATTAGCGGGGGCTCGAGCTGAGAAAAGGGCAAGATTAGAGAAGAGTAAGACGGATAAGTGCATTTCTGTGATGAAGAGGTGACTCTCGTGTGTATGTGAGGGCGTTGGAAGGCAAAGTTGTTCTGGTGGCCGATGGTCTACCACTTTTTATATATTCAGAGGGCAAATCACAGCGACAACATGAGCCTGTATGTTGGTGTAATCACAACACAAAGTGTATGAGATTTCCTTTCATCTTCATTGAAACGGGAGACTGGGATTGCCAAGTAAGTTTTTCTCCATAGGCTTCGGTGTTGCCACAGCTTCGACTTCTAGGGTTAGATGCAACCCTTACTTCGGTTTGGGACATGCTCTCGCCCAAAAAGGCACACCTCAACCTCATGTGGGAACCTGCTTATTAGCATGTCATAATCCTCTGGCAACGGCAAGCTTGTGAGCTCGCAGTCTCCGCTGGTCCTCTCACGGCCAGCGAAACGGTGAATAAAAGCTGGTACTTATTTTTTCAAAACAGAGGATACCACGTACGGAATGTTGGCAACATCGGGAGCGTGGTGCCGGCTACGGCATGCAAGCATCTTCCAATTTCGCCGAGGGACTTACAAGGGGAAGATCTTGACGAGAACCCTTTCGGGTAACAATGAGGGGAGGGAAGCACGGATGAAGTTGTTGGAGATAGTCAACATGGGGTCGTTTCGGGGACTTAGCTCGTACTCATACACTGCCGGCATCGCCACCACGGCGGCGAATCTAGACGGGCGAGGGTCATTGAGAGAACTAAAACCTATAATGTCTGGATGATGATTCTTACGCCGAAAAGTAGGAACGATGCACGTCAGGGTCGTTGATGATGTTGCTGATCATCCGCCGAGCACTGTGGAGCTGCATCTCACGAAATCCGAGTGCAGCCTCAGCACGGAACGTCTGGTGGATGATCCGCCTACACAACTTCCAGTGTTCTCCGTCCCGCGCAAAAGCAAAGTCGAAATCATGACCGAAACTGGGCGATGAGTCATCAGCGACCCGATCCTGGTTAGGTCGGGTCCCAGAAGTGAGCCTTTCGCTCACGGTTCGACTGTGGCGATGAACGGGCGATCAGAGTATATCTGAGATCGCTTTTCGAGAAGGTCCGTCGCCACGGAGGGTGAGTTCAGGACGATGACGTCAGAATCCAAAAGTTGAAGATATATGATGTCGCCTAGCAGTCTTCAGAGACGAGAATCCCTATTCGGCGGCATGCTCATCGTATCTCGCTTGTCATAGTGTGTACGTCAACCAAGGTTCATCAATGTTCACAGAGAAGGCACATCCAAGGAGTGGGAGTGGGGTAGGACCAGGGGGAAGAGGATAGCCCTTTCTCTCGAGACGATTTTGGATGATACATCGGATTGGCTCCGCAGCAACGACCGCGAGTGGTACCAGTGATGCGAGTCGAGGAATCGGAGTGGACCAGTCCATTTCTACCGTGAGGCATCCGGGGTCCGGTCCGGCGAGGGGAGGGAATCTCTCCCCGCAGGACACAATGAAAGCCTGCTGTTATATAAGACAGCAGCGGTTTTATAGCATGCGCGAGCGTGGTCGGATAGGGACGGTAAACGATGATGCAACGCGGGATGCCGGTGTGCCTTCATGCCACCCGCTTATCACCATCAGTGTAGATAAGACAAACCGATCAGCGTACTTGACGTTGCATTACCGTCTCCTCGTACTATCCGCATCATCGATAGTACAGCAATACTATCATCGGACCGGTGTTGCAAAATCTGAACACCACTTGCAAAACACAGGTATCGAATACTAAAACAGATGTAAAAATTAGGCGAAATTGTAGTGGAAGTTGCATGGAGGAACTTACAAAAGAAAGAATCTCCAGAAACACCGTGTTGAAGCTGCCAGTGAGATGCCGGTGTGAAGAGCAAAACTGACGGGGAGTTGCAAAATTTCCCATCCGCATGGGGGTGGTGTGTCACACCGTGTCACAACGCTCAATCAATCTCCGACGGGCTTGCCCAGCCCGCGATTTTCAGCGCAGTTCATACACTGCAGCTGTCTGCCTGCTCAAAGGTTTCAGATCACGCTCGAACGACCATGAGAAGGAAGACAATTACCGAGCCGTAATCTACTGACAAAATGAGCCTGTAGGATAGTCGAATGTACTAGACGATGTATATGTACTCGGAATTGCCTCAGCAGAATTAGAATCTACGGACTGACGTGCGGGAAAATGTACATAGGGTACATTAGTGTTCTGTAATAACTGGGAAGGAAAGCTACCATGGTAGTTAATGTTGCAGCCTGAAAAAATAACAGATGGTCTGGGTGTGTTGGCAAGAGCTGGTGTCATGTTGACAAATGATTGTGAGTTTGTGAGTTACCTGATGATGTGGCAAGGGAGCCAGTGTTGAAGATTGGAGTAGGTGGGATATTTTTGAGGTCAGGATCAGGATCAAGAATGTGAGGTTTTTGATGAGTGGTTGCAGCAGTGCATGAGTGGCCACAGAATAGGCCACTGAATCATGGGTCCATCCTGAGGTTAGCATGAGTGCCAAAGTAGGCTCAAATGGCCCTCAGTAAGTCAGCCTTCATACCAGTAACCTTGATCCCCAACTGTGTAGTGATGTTGATAAGATCTTCTTTGGCTTTTGTCAACAATGCACCACTGAAATGAAACCCACTACCCTGTGCTGCCTGGTGGGTGGCCTGCTCAGCTTGCTTTGCAGCTCTTCACATTGCTGCTTCCACCTGCTTCCACTTCCACCTGCTTCCACCTGCTTCCACCTGCTTCATTTTCCTTTCTGCCCATGCCACATCCTGGGACTCACACTTCTTAAGTCCCTCCACTGAGGTCAACCACCATGCATTGATGTTCCATGCACAGGACCAATTTTTCTTTTTATTTAGTCACCTGCTCATCTGGCCCATCTCATGCAATGCCAAGGCACAGTGTGCTTTGGCATTTTCCAGCTCAGTTGTCATAGCTTGCACCTGAGCTTCAAGGCACTTCATTTGAGCCTGTAGTGTGGTAATTTGCATCTGCATGTTGAGCTCAAGGAATGGCAATGTCAGCAAATGGGAGTCTGAGAGGGTGGGAGGTGGTGCTGAGGAATACATAGTTGATGTAGAACAGATGGATGACCCAGATTGCAAGTGGGGCATGGTCAGAAGTTTCCTTGGGGAAGAAAAAACAGTGGGTAATGTGGAGCCACATTGGGAGATGGAGTGGATGGCTGGCATGGTGGCACTGTTTGCTGGCTCTTTACTAGGGTTGTCAGATTCAATGTCAGAGCTGTTCATGCTGATGCTGTCATCAGGGATCTCACTGTGGTATTCCCTGTCCAGCTTGGAGGTACTGTTGTTCGACTCAGAGTCCAGGTCATTTTCTTGGTCTGATGGCAGATCAGCATATTGATGAAGGTCCTGAGGGGGGATGGGTTTGGGCAAAGAAGGCATGACTGGAGATTTGATGAAGTAGTCTGTGAACTCACTTTTGGTGAGAGTGGGTAGGAGTGGAACTAGGACTTTGCAGAACATTACTGGAGAGAGTGCATCAATAACATTGCCCAGGCCTGCCTTGTTGAGAGATTTGAGAAGGCTTTGGATGAATTCTATGAGGGCTTGGTTGGCTAGGCCCATGTGGGATGCATTGACAAATGAAGGGGTAACTGTTATGCTGCAACCAGAGACTTGCGTAATGGCTTCAATCTTTCGTAGGTTCCTCAGCTAATGGCTGGATGACGCTCAAGGTGTGAGAGCACCCTATATCAGAGCAAATGAACATGACACAAGAATTACGCCTTTGTGGGTTCAACGACCTTGACAGGCTCTATATCGTTCGGTCGAATACAAGTACAGTGTCGCGGCTGGGCAACACTCAAGGACATGGCTGCTAGAGACGGCTAGCACCACTAGGTCAAGATAACTAAGGGTGACGAAGCCTAAGAAAGAGACTGCTCTGTTTGCAGGAGAGGTACAAAAGAACAGAATATCAAACACTATGCACTGTAGTGACTTAAGTACAGAGGATAAAGAGATGAGGGCCAGCATATAGAACATGATGGAACATTGGGAAAATCAGGAGATGAAGTAAAAGAGATGACTAAAATGCTGTGGATGACCAAGGTCTGGAATATGAAGGAATGCAATGGAAACTGGCATCTGGAAAGCAGCTAAACCCAAGTCATTTCGGGAAGTGTCTGTATTCAAGTACAAAGAGAAGCAGAAGTAAGCATAGGGTGAGGAAGAGTGTGAACATACTGGCAATCCCTTGGACAATGAGAAAGAGTAAGTTGTCTGTAGCAAGTGAGAAGAGGTAACAAGTGATAAAGGTAGCGAGTAAGAGAATGAAGGAAAATTGTAACATTACCCCCATGTTTAGCTGGAACATGCTATGTTCCAGTCAATCCGCTCTTTCTGGGGGAAGGATGACGAGCTTCATCCATTCTTTAAAAGGACAGTCAGCGACTATGTGATCTTCCATTCCACAATGTCTGCAGAAGCGCATATTACATCGATGGGCCCAGTGACCCAGGTTTCATTTGTGACAGAATGGGCACTGGTATTTTGGGCAAGCACTACTTGGGTGCCCTGGGTCGTTACAAATTTTGCAAGAGAGGAATCGTGGATTTTCGAGGTCATCTTTGGAGGAGGTGTGATGAGAGCTTTCTGCAGGACTGAGACTCTTAGGTCTGTACGGGGTTGTTCTCCTTTGATGACATAGAGTGTGGATCTGTTTGTTTGTCTTATGATCCTCACTACATTCCTTATGAAAGGGGGCTGGGGTATCCGAGATGCGATTGATTAGGGGGGTAGGTTCAGGGACAATGGGGATCTCTTTGAAGTATTCCTTGAATTTGTCTTCTGAGAGTCTGGGGAGGATGTCGATTAAGAGGTCACAGAACATTACAGGAGCTAGGCCATCAATGATATCTGCCAATCCTGCATTGTGGATGATGTTTAACAGTGATTGGTTTGTTTTGATAAGGGCCTGGTTTGTTAACCTGACACGGGCAGCAGAGGAGAACAAGGGGTTGATGTTTCAGAAAGAATTTCAGCATAGGGCCAGTCGGTGATAAGTTCTAATTAAACCAGGTAAAACAAGTGAGCAAAGGAAATGAATGTCATGTTTGATGAGGAACGTTAGGCTGGGGTCTTCAAGACAAGCTATGTATAGATGACATTGAAAAGGGAGGGGAAGTCTGTGGACGTGAAGGGGAATAAAATCTGGGAGAATGATAGCATTATGGGTTGTTGGGGATACTTGAGCGAACGCAGATGGGCTTGGTTCAGGGGGTGGCATTACGGTATTGTTGCAGAGTCTTTCTGCAAGTTTGCAGGTGGATGTGTGGGATGAGGTGGGGGATGAAGAGCATGTCATGTTTTGTTCTTTTAGGTAATCTTCAGTGACTTGGTGTTAAACTAGGTCGGACTAACTCCGGGAAACTCCAGGGTTTTGGAGTTTGGTCGGACGGGACTTGGCTTCACCGTATGTGGTGCATCCTTGCACGAGTCCTGGTCCCGGATTTACAGAGCAGAATTGGTTGGAGGGTCAGAGGTCAGAGGAGAACCGTCAAGGTTCAAGTTGGAGGAGAGGTAGTCAAGTTTCGTTGATATTCGAACTGAGGTATTTACAGGCTAGAATACAGGGTTTATATACTACGGAAAAAGCGGATGACTAAGGAGTTCGAAGGTCAGGTAGGAGATGTACTGGAGGTACTGCGGAGCTGTGCTCCACAGTTAACACTGCACGGAGGAGTCTAGGTAGCAGAACTAATGCTAATACAGATGGAATGGAATGGAACGTAAGAATATGAAACGTAATGGAATGGAGCATATCGCAACGGAATGGAACATTAAAGCATAGCATAAATACAAAAGGAAATCAGACCGGAGTTGGACAGAGTTGGTATCGGAGTGACCTCAGAGGGTCGGAGTTAGACTTGTGGATCCAGGATATGACAGTATTCCCCTCTTAGGCCTGAACCCTTGAAGGCCATTGAGGATCATGTGGCCTTGTTGATTCCGCTGGAGTCAGAAATGGAGTTTGAATGAATCCATAAAGTCCGGAGTTGTCCCAGCTTTCCTGCCTGGTAGCCAACCATGACCATCTACCCTGACATCGACAAGTGGTCCGACGAACGCCTGGCAGAGGATGCTGATGACAACGACGACCTGTGGGACGTGAAGGCAGCGGGGTGGAGAAGGCGGGCCAAGGCAAGGAAGGAGGAGGAGGCACGGAGGAAGGTGGAGGAGGAAGCGAGGAGGTGGGTGGAGGAGTTGGCGGACCTGGAGGACGAGGCAGCGGGAGG
>JBBPKF010000448.1:0-12182 GCA_038089175.1 Binderoboletus segoi | reverse complement strand
ATTTCTCCAAAACCGCTCTCGTATCTGCAGCACTCGGCACAATTCAATCCGTACCAGCAGCAGCGTCTCGCTGGCGCTGCCCTTTCCGGGTACTCCGAGACCCCCTCGCTCGGTCTCCAGCCCCATCAGCAGCACATCATCAGCATCCATGAAGAGAACAAAATTTATGCTCTGGTCATCGACCTGATGGATCCTAGCACCAGGGAGAGTGCCCTCTTAGAGCTCAGCAAGAAGAGAGAGCAGTATGACGATCTCGCGCTCGTGCTCTGGCATTCCTTCGGTTCGTGACATCCACCCCCCGTCTGACGCCCTTCGAGCCGTATCTGACGACGCATCATTCACACGATGCAGGTATTATGCCCGCGCTTCTCCAGGAGATCGTCTCCGTCTACCCACTCCTGTCCCCGCCCAATCTCACCGCACACGTTTCAAACCGCGTGTGCAATGCCCTCGCACTCTTGCAGTGCGTCGCCTCTCATTCGGAAACGCGCCAACTCTTCCTCAGTGGTATGTCGGTCCGCAGCCCTCGTCTGTGAGTGACGACTCACGCATGTTCGCTAGCTCATATCCCCCTCTTTCTTTACCCCTTCCTCAACACGACCTCAAAAACCCGACCTTTCGAGTACCTTCGTCTCACTTCACTCGGTGTCATTGGTGCCCTCGTCAAGGTACCCACGCTTCCGCCTTACCTCCGACGTCACTAACGCCTGAGCACAGCAAAACGACAACAACACTGTCATTCATTTCTTGCTCTCCACTGAAATAATACCTCTTTGCCTGCGCATCATGGAGACCGGTTCGGAGCTTTCTAAAACGGTGGCAATTTTCATCGTGCAAAAGATTCTGCTGGACGAAACTGGCTTGACATATATTTGCCATACCTATGAACGCTTCTACGCCGTCGGCACCGTCCTCAGCAACATGGTGAATCAGCTCGTGGAAACCCAAGCTGTCAGACTGCTCAAGCATGTCGTACGCTGTTACCTGAGACTGAGCGACAACATGAGGTACGTTCACACGCCGCGCGGTGGGACGATGACGTGGGCTGATTGAGTACCAGAGCGAGGGAAGCGCTACGGGCATGTCTTCCCGAGCCCCTCCGTGACCAAACTTTCAGCGTCCTTCTCAAGGTTTGTAGCTATTTCAGCGTTCCCGTCCATCGGCTCATCGTTTCCGCAGGGCGACATGGTCACGAAGCGCTGCTTGACTACTCTTCTCAACAACCTGAACGAACAGTGACGGCAGAAACGCATCGAGAAACCTGGGCGTTCACAGCATACATTCGCGTCCTCTCCTTGACCTTTTGAAACGGCCCGCATGAGTGGTAACTTTGGACAATCTGGATAAATTCGGTCAACCCGCACTTTTTTTTATTTACACCCGCGTCAGACACGTACAGTGTACCATCATTTCCGCTAACTAAAAGCTCTCACTAATTTGTGAATATCCAAAGTAGAAGTTTTGTTGTACTGTAGGATCAAAATGAATCCATTCTCATAATGCAAGCGCTCAGGAACGCGAGCATCCCCCAGCGTGGTTATGGGCGTATGGGCATGCTCGCAGGCCATGTTCGTACGATCAGTGATCCTACACGGCCACGAGAAACGCTATGCGAAAGGGGTATGACTTTTCCAAGACCTCGGCGCAATCATCCAACTCTCGACTAAAATTGAGACCATCAGAACCACCCCCGATGGCCTCCGACGAGCTTTCTGCGGAGCAGATTGCTCGCTGTGATTGTCGGAATATATCCTGAGGGTCCGGGAGGAGCGAGCATGCATCACGGGACCAACTCAACCCCTAGTAGCTTGGATTCCTCCGTGTTTCCGAAACTGGTGATGCGACCCCGAGCCGTCCTTGGAGTGACCTCGTAAGTAGCGAGTGTTCAAAGCAAGTGTCAGGCTCGCTGGTAATGGTGCTGTGGTCACAGCGCTGATTGCTACTACCTAGATCAGAGCAGCACGGCGTTAGGAGAGGGGAAACGGGGTTTGTTACGATCGTCGCGTGACACTTATACTCGGAGGCTCAGGAGGTCAGACTGACAGCACACAGACCAAGTACGGACCTCGAAGGCACGAACCATGACGACGAGTGACTACAGAGGTGATGACCATTTATAACATCCGCGGACGTCTTAGCCCTGCGGGGACCTGGTGGACGTGTGCTCGCGGACTCTGAGCTACTAGTATGTACGTGGGAGGCGTGAGTAATCAGGGAGACTCGGGTCACAAAAAACGAATATCACGCCAGCTTGACCAACACGCACCACCGCTGTTCACGTCCCACCGACTACGCCCTGGATACTTAACTTATGCTCGACACGTTACGCGGATTCTCAGCGGGGGTTCACTCCACCGCCAACTCGACATGCGCAACCTTTATCGATGGGGAGAAGATATGTCTTCCCCCGCTCAAAGTTCCATTCTACTTTGCCATGCGTCAGAATCTCTTCGAAAGCGTCCCCGATAACATCCTTGCACTCGCGGCGCCTGTGGTCGCATACTGGATGATGTCTCTTTTCTTTCATTGTCTAGACACGTCAAATTGGGCCTGGCTGGACAAGTACCGCATTCACGAGTCAAACGAGGTCAAGACTCGCAATCGGGCCACCCGTTTAGAAGTCTTCTGGGCTGTCATCCTCCAACACACGTTACAGACCCTGCTTGGTTATTTCTGGTTGTCTGAACCTCCAAAGGTGTCTCCCTCAAAATGCATAACGGAAATGGAGGCTGTTGGGAAGACGTTGGTCCGTCTCATCAGGTGGACGATGGGTCCCGTTGCAGGGAACTACTTTTTGGAGCGCCAAGGTGCCGATATCACGTACTGGTTGTATTGGTGGGGTATTCCCGCAGCACAACTTCTCTTCTCCCTGTGAGTCATCCTTCTTCCCGTCGCATTCCCATCTCAATTGGACGCCCGAAAGATTCATCGTCGACACGTGGCAATACTTCCTTCACCGCTGGATGCACACGAACAAATTCCTTTACAGACACATCCACTCCGTGCACCATCGGCTCTATGTGCCCTACGCGTTTGGCGCGCTATACAATCACCCACTTGAAGGATTTCTACTGGACAGCGTTGGTGCCGTGGTGGCGGAGACTATTGCCAATCTTTCCGTCCGACAGACCATTTTCTTGTTCACATTTAGTACCATGAAGACCGTGGACGATCACTGTGGATATCGTTTCCCCTTCGACCCACTCCAGATGTTCAGCGGTAACAATGCTGATTACCATGACATTCATCATCAGGTTCGTAAAACCTCCGTCGTTGATTTCATGACGCTCATTGTCATTTTAGGTTATCGGGATCAAGTCCAATTTCTCACAACCCTTCTTCGTTCATTGGGACGTCATCCTGGGGACTCGAATGACGAGGAAAGATATTGAGGAGCGTAAGCAGAAACTCAAGACGACGTGACGCAGGGTGGTTGAGAGATACTCCACTCATCTGGCTCCATGTTATGCGGTTTGCTTTTCATTGTCAATGTTTTTTCCCCTCTCAGCGCGCTCTGTTTCGAGTTCTTATCTTGCATAGGTTCCTGTTGTAATGAACTTAGTGTCTTAGATAATGTGGTGATGAACAGCCTTCGATCTAATGCCCGCGTTGGATGCGCTGAGCAGCTGGCGGTGCACGAGGACGGATCACCACCGTAATAGTACCTTTTTCACCAGCTCACTGACCTTCCACGCTTGACATCTGGTTGATCGTTGGATAACATGTGTAGATAATTAGAGAATACTGACCAAAGGAACCCTTCTCTCTGCCAGGGCAAAGAGTCCCGGCAAGCGGTCCTCTGGGTTCGACTTAGACCTGAGGGACACGGCTTGTGGTAGCTGCAGATGTCTCGCTTCTGGCATGGTAATTCATGTTTACCAGGTACTACATATATGGGTTCAATACGGTACAATATGTGGGGGTATTTCTGGGGACGCGCAGAAAACAGGGGCTAGAATCCGAAAGCGGAAGATCTTATCTGCAATTTTAGCGCATGAAGAGGTCGACAACATACCCATCGCAGTATACCGCTGTCGGTTCTCCGCCATGTCCCAGGATCAATTCTTTCCCTCTATCGGGCGGCTCGCTGAAAAGGCGGACGACCTGCCGGAGAAACCTGCCGTCTCGAACGGTGACATCGACAGGCCCGTCGAAGAGGTCGAGTCTCTTTGCATGCGATGCGGGGAACAGGTGAACGTCCCTTTCGTGCCTAGAAGAGACGCGTTTGCTCAATCCTTGCCGTTGCCGATCGCCAGGGAACGACCCGCATGTTGCTCACGTCCATCCCGTTCTTTCGCGAAGTCATCGTGATGAGCTTCCGGTGCGAACACTGCGGCGCGACCAACAACGAGATACAGTCCGCCGGCGCCATCCGAGGTACGCCGTGCGGTTTCACCTCTGACGCCTCTCAAGGACGCGTCCGACGCGCTGCCTCGCAGAACTCGGCGTCAACTACACCCTCAAAGTGTTCCATCGAGGCGACCTCGATCGTCAGATCGTTCGCTCGCAGACGTGCGAGATCTCGATTCCCGAGTTCGATTTGACGCTTCCGCCAAACGAACGAGGACAGCTGACGACCGTCGAGGGTCTCTTGCGGGACATCGCGGCCGACCTCGGCGCCGAGCAGCCGCTCAGACAAATACAAAACGAGGCCGCTTATGCCAAGATCCAGGAGATCATCGACGGACTCAAGGAAGTCATAGACGACGAGGACGAGGACGAGGCGGAGCATGATGAGTCCGACGAGCCCGTCGTTGAGAAGCTCAAAGATGATCCGGTCAAGAGGGCAATCACGATCACGCTGGACGATCCATCTGGAAATTCGTTTTTGGAGTTCGTCGAGAGCATGGCTGATCCCAAGTGGAGCGTCAAGACGTACACCAGGACCATTCAGCAAGCGATCGGTTTGGGGTTGGCTGTACCGGATGAAGAGACTAAAGGTCCACGGGATGTTGCAGTGGATCAGACTGGAGCGGATGAAGAGGTCGAAGGTTTGGGAGGAAAAAACGACGAGGTCTTCGAGTTCCCCGGGGTCTGTCCGCGTTGTGGACGTGCACTAGTCACTCGCATGAAGAGAGTGGACATTCCCTATTTCAAGGCGAGTTTTTTTTTGGACCTTACATTTCGACAAAGACAAATGCCGTCGCAGGAAACGTTGATAATGTCAACGAATTGCGAAAGTTGTGGATATCGAGATAACGAAGTCAAAGGTGGCTCAGCGATCTCGGAGAAGGGAAAGAGGATAACTCTGAAAGTGACTGATCAGGAGGATCTAGGGAGAGACATTCTGAAGGTCAGATGTGACCTATCTCCTTCAATAGTGCAAGGCAATGACCGTAATACTTTTCAGAGTGAAACTGGCGGTTTGACAATTCCAGAAATAGACCTCGTCCTCCAGCATGGGACGCTAGGGGGACGATTCACAACCCTGGAAGGAATCTTGGATCAAGTCTACGGAGAGCTGTCCGAGAAGATGGTCGTGACAGGTGACTCGAGTCAGATCGGGGACGAGGACCGGGAAAAATTCCAAAAATTCTTGAATGATCTGAATGCAGTTGAGCCATTCGTGATCATCGTCGTGTTCCGTGTTATGCTCACCGCATACGGTCAGACCAAACGGGTTGAACGCGAATTCACTATCATCCTCGATGATCCTCTGGCAAATTCGTATGTGCAGAACATATATGCACCCGACCCCGATCCAAACATGACGATCGAGATGTATGAGAGGAGTTGGGAGCAAAATGAAGAGTTGGGCCTGAACGATATGAAGGTTGAGTCCTACAGCGGAGACAACCCAGTGGAAGGTAACAGCACCCGATAACCAAGAGAAGTCACGGTGAAAGGTCGCTTGCTATAGAATTTGCACCTGCGTACCATCGAGGAAAGGTTCAAATCAGCAGAGAAACCCGAGTTTGACCAACCTTGGCTATACCCTGTTACGCGCGTGCAACGGAGAATACTCAATGGAGCCGGAGATCTACACTGAACTTGAGGAATCAATATTGGGGCCGTGCTACTACTGGTCGAATTCCCCTCTCTAATACTCAGTCAAAACACGTCCACGGCGCAGCTCCGTTGATGTGAGGTACACGATTCTCAAGAACACCCTACTGCGATCAACCACCCGTCGATGGATCCCTGGCTCTTCAACCGCCTCACTGACTGATCTCACATACGGGACAACCATCTATGGTCTGGACGCCAACGTTATCCGGACAATCGGGCCAGCTGTCCGCGTCGTGGGCTAGTTGACCCGTGATCTGTCAATAGTGTTCAATGAGCAAAACTCCACCGAACGGGCCGAGTTGACGTGTTGCGAGTCAGACCCACGTTGTAGAAACAATGGAACCCGACTCCAAGTGGGTTCTGGTACCTTGGGGTGGCACGAGTTAGCCGCGATCGTTCGCGCTGGGCGCACCCCCAAATTGACTCACATGCAAGACGTGACCATCATACCGTCCATCGCGCGAAAACAGGTCGCGTACGGGTTCAAGGTGTAATCTCCGACCCATTCGAAGCAACTAGCGCAACGGTAGGCTGCAGCGTACGCGACGCAAGCGAGAACGGTGACAGTGCGCAAGAACATGGAGGGCGAGCGATGTTGGAGGGAGAGGAACAATTGCTGGGGGTACAAGCGTGGAGAGGAGGGGTACGCGACCTTGGGCTTTTTTATACGATTTCGTCGACGTCTTGAGCACCGACACAATGGCCGGATTCTCCATCGAACTTTAAGAACCTTGGAGCGTCGTTGGGAAGCAGCGATGCGTGGCCCCAGGTGGATACCGATCGATGGCATCGATGGCATGTCTATTGCTAAAGAGACATCGGACGTAGTTCAAGATGCACCTCAAATTCCTGGTTTGTGCATTATCAGGCGGCTGGGTGGCTACGGTGATGGGTCCGCTGTGTATCCGAGAAGGTCGACCGAGCCGACTGGGTAGAATACCATACCTGCTTGGAAGGTGAAACCCTCGGCTTGTGGTTGAACGTGGGGGACGTTCTCCAGCAGAATCGCGCGCAGGAGAAGCAATACTTCCGCATTCAGTAATGATACGGCGCGTGAAGCTGGTAGCTAGCTTCCAGGATGCGTTGGGGAAGATTCTGATGATGTGTGATCCTTATGTGGATAAGGAAGATGGAGTAGAGCGAACATGGCGGGAAGTGATGTCTCCTAAGAGATTGGGCATCACGTGACCCTCATATCGTCAATTTTTGGAGGCGTGAAGAGGTCCTCAAGGTCGAGATGCAGAGCGACGACGTGATATGGTCCGTGATCAACACCCAGTTCTGCTCCTACAAAGTAAAGTTCGTTCGTTCTCCAATCACCCCACACTCAAAGTCTGACTGCCCTTTAGAACCGCGACCCAAAACTTTTGTCGCAACGAGTACAACGTCACCGGATTTTGCAGCAGACAGTCGTGTCCGCTCGCCAACTCGCGCTATGCAACCGTACGTGAACATGAAGGTATGTTGTGACCTTGTCCTCTCGGTTTTCGTCTCATTCGATCGTCCATTCCATCTAGGCGTACTACACCTTTACGTCAAGACCATCGAACGAGCGCACATGCCCGCCGAAATGTGGGAGAAAATCCCGCTCTCCAAAAATTACTCGAAAGCCCTCGAGCAGGTGAGCAGCGCCGAATCGTCGAAAGCACGCGCCCTCAGCCGATGCGGCACCTTAGATCGACAAGGAGCTCATGTACTGGCCCAACTTCACGATCCACAAGTGCAAGCAGCGCGTGACAAAAATCACGCAATACCTCATCAAGATGAGACGGATGAAGCTGCGGCAAGAGTCGGTGTCCTCCGACTTGGCCGTTTCGGAACTTGCTCGCTGATCATCCGCCCGTTCGTCCTGTTAGGCCCAAGCTCGTGGGAGTCAAGAAGAAGCTCGACCGCAGAGAGGCGACGCGCGAGCGCAAGGCTCTCTCTGCTGCCCACCTCGAAAAGTCGATCGAAAAGGAACTCATCGAGCGTCTGAAATCGAAGGCGTATGGCGATGCGCCGCTCAACGTAAACGAGAGTGTGTGGCAGGCCATCTTGGACAGAGAAAAGGGCAAGGAGAAGGAAGTGGAAGTGGAGGGAGACTTGGGCATGGTGGACGACGAGACAGACGGGGAGGACGAAGAGTTGGAGGAAGAGCTGGAGGGCGAGTTTGTCAGCGACTTGAGCGAAGACGAAGCAGGGTTGAGTGACTTGAGCGACATAGAGGACATGGTGGTGAGTTGGCGGTGGATCCATTTGTCTTCGTTCCTGACGGTGCCGCAGGACGACCAGCCATCCGAAGAGGACGACGACGGTTCTGACGAGGAAGGGGACGATAGTGCCGACGATCGATCACATTCAAAATCAAAAGTGGTTTTGGGCAAGCGGAAAGCAAAAGCGCCAACAAAAACGCCCCTTCGGAAGAAATTCGAGAAACCAAGGAGTGCGTGCCTTCTGCTTTACGTCCGCATCCTGGTCCGCTCAATGGTTTCGCAGAAGGACCGAGGGTGGAAATCGAGTATGAGCGCGAGTTGGAGAGCATACCTATTACTCGATCTTCGCTTTCGAACTGGTAGCCCTTTTTTCCCCGTGCCCCCGTTCGTCATTTGCTTGGGTGACCTCCAGCTTGAAAATGCGCTCCGGGTGAGTCATTCTTCACACCTTTATCCAGTTCGCATCCCTGTAGTATCCCCCGGCGGCGTCCCCGCCAAGAGGTAGGGTAGAAATTCGGTGCGGCGTTCGCTTGAATCGTTCGGAGAACCCGCCCTTTGCATGAGAACTACTAGTAGCATTCGTTCTACTGGGGTAAATACGATCCTGCGGTCTTTTGTGTCTGTTCTCTCCGCTCCCTCTACTGGGAATCCTCGTGACAAAGCTTGAACGATATGTTAGGTACTCGCTCGACATTACTCAGATCCGTCACTGGCGACTAGTCCCCCTCCACCTGCCTCTTGGTCATCAATTCACATCTGTGGCCATTCCCTCCGAGGACAGTGATGCACTATCTTGTTGCAATGAGTTGCTTTCTACTGCAACAAGAACAAAAAGAATGTTGCATCATGTCAGCGGTACTATCCACACAACGGACCTACGGCGACCTTGCATGAAGTTGTTGTACAATGGTCGAACAGTGAATGCCGTGCACGCCTGGTACTGCTAACGGACTGGGCGCATTCATAATAACGACGAGTGAGCATAACGTTTGGCGGAGGGCTTGTCGAACCCGTCACCAGTGTCATCAACTCATCGGTCGTCCAGACGGTCTCGTCTATCACGATGCTTTGTGCCTTCTCGTTCCTCGTAGTCTCGATCTTGATCTTGGTAGGATTCACCCCGACCACAGTCCCTGGTGCGATACCTGTCCGAACATCTGTCCCTGTCCCTGCTCCCACAGTCCTTCCGCTCACTTTCTGTCTTCATAGTCCTTCGTCCTCAGCCTGCCTTTGCCATCTTGGTCACGGTCACGGTCATAATCCCGTCCTCTTCTTCACTCGCATTCATCGTACGTGCTCCTTTCGTGTTCCCCCTCGCGATTCTCCCTCTCCCTGCGCGGCGGGGAGCACGGGCTTCTCAAGGAACCCGTTCCGAATCTGCTCGACCCTTTCTGGCGTTCCCCACTCTCCATCCTTGCGACCGGAATATGTCGTGTCCCTTTGTCTTTTTCTTCCCGCTCCCGTCGCCTTCCAATCACCGTTCCTTTGCGCCAATGCCCAGCAAGGCAGGGCGCGCTTGAGGAAGACAGCGGTTCTTGAGGCCGTTCTCGTTTCTCTTGTCCAATTTGGAAGCGATAGCACCATCCATCCAGCGCATGCCACGTAGCATGGCCGCGCCAAACACCTGTGAAAGGACGGTCGATCTGTAACACGAGTCCGTAAGGACTCCAGTCGACGTGGTACGAGACTGGAGGAAAGTGGGAACGAACGGGGACGACTAAGTAACGGTAGTGTCCAAATAAGGAAGGTAGCATAAAGGAATGGGAGTGTACGCTACGACGGGCTGATCTCCAACAACACTGGTATGGGGACGCGCTATCTAGCGACGAATCTGCGCGTGACATCGACGTCATCCCCATACCTCCCCACTCCGAAATGGATGCATTGAAACAAGACGCTCGAGACCTGCCCGACGTTGCGATGGCGAACGACTATCACGAAGGGCGACCTGGTCATCCGTTTCCTCGATGATTTGGACCGTGGACTGCTCCATGGCGACTTGCTCCATCATTGTGGCGCCATCTTCTTCCGCCCCTAATTTGACCCGCTTTTTGACCTGTAATCCGGATAGCTGGGAACCGACGTTGATAGTGTCTCGTGTTCCGAGCCCACCAACGCTGCCGTCCGCGCCAATCTCTGCGAGGGCGGAATCTGGAATAAAGGACGGCGCAACGCGGGAGACATGCGGTTGGACGCGAGAGCAAGCCGTGCCGCGTCTCCGTACTGCTTCCCGCCAGTCGGGGTTTGGCTGCGATGGGATGAGGAGCGGCGCCTCCGAACCAGGCGTCCTCTTCTTCTTTTGCTGAAGACTAGAAAACGACGTCATTTGCGACACTTTTGTGAATCGAACTCGATGGATCGTAACGAAAGACTGCAAACGATGCACCGTTGCCCAACGCGTTGTCCACCGAGGACGGAATGTTCCTCATCGCCGGAATCCGTGTGATGACCGTCGTGGTCCGCGCCAGGGCCGTGTGCGAACACGATGTCGGTCTCCGAGTCGTCCGACGCTTCGTCCGGGGAGAGTTTGCAAGCGGGCTGCCCGTGCGGGAGCTCGCCCCGCTGGCGAGATGGCGGGAAAACGCTGAGATTTTGAATGGGCCATTCGACCCTGGGCTCGATGACAACGACCGAGATATAGATGTTGGCCGACGGACTGTGAATGAGACCGTGGAGGGTGTCGAGACCATGTTGTCGCCGCCGTTTGACTTTTCGACGTCAACCGTCGGAAGCTGTGACCGGTCAATGCAGACTTATCACACCACAAGAATTGTCCGAGTCGAACCCACCACAGATGCTATCTGGGATGGATATGAGGTGTCAGTATAATATAAGCCGAGCCGCGAGGGAATGTTCGTCGAGATTATATAGATCATGACGACGGTGTACATGTAGCACCAAACATAAGTCTAGAAAAGCCCTAGGGCCTTCGCGGGCATAGGTGTCATCATCCACCTCCACACACTGGCACGACTCGATGACTTTGATTGATGTGGCAGAGACCCTATCAAGTGAGACATCTTATCAAGTCAATCGTGGAACTTTTGCGTTTGCTTTGCAGTTCCGAGGAATTGAAGAGGATTCTGATGCTATCGCTGCACATAAAGTTGCGTTTGTTTCCCTTTCATGATGATGATCCGAAAGGGCGAGGACTTACCCGCAAACATAATCTGTGCCTGCTTCGACCTTACCGGTATCCCACCTTTGCGTCGTGATCAAGCTGAGCTAGTACTATGATATATCATAAGGTATGATGCGTGCATATATCTACCTCCAATTGGATGTAGGTCGCATCCGAGTTTTGTCAGTTGTCTAGCCTAGTCAAGCAAGAGCGGCTGCGGCGTCGGTGTATCCACTTGGTCGCAAATCCTATTTGTTATGAACCCTCGATTGGACGAAGACTATGCATGGAAGGGGTGAACTGCCTAGTCCGGTAGCCGGAGAGGATAGTACTGAGCAGGTGTAGATCCAGAAATGCTGTGGTGCTCGACCGCCGGTTGACGGCATGCAAGCCTGTACCGTCGAAAAGAAACCATCCACCCGCATCCAAATGTGTCAAGGTGGAGGTGCTCGAGTCGAAAGCTGGCCATGACATGTCTGGAAACTAGCCCAAGGAGCTCCACTGTGATAAAGGACATGCGTTCGCGCGTCGTAGTGCCAGGGGACTCCGGGGATGGCGGCTGAGAGAACAGGATCTAGGGTGGACTCGCCACCATGTCTGTCTCTATCCGCCTTCCTTCTAAGTCTGCTTTATGATGCAGTGGATCTTCATTTCGTTTTGTGTTTGCATATGCGCTTGCCTGGTCGGATTGCAACTCCTTGCATGACTCACCTAGGGTCATACACTTAGGCAAAATCCCCCCTTCTTCCATGTACAAGGGTTTCGTCGAGTTGTTAACGCGAGGCCCGGCGAGATTAGGTAGGAAATGAAAAATGATTTAAAACCAGACACTGTCGCGCATCAAGCCAATGTTAGGGTTG
>JBBPKF010000447.1:0-12217 GCA_038089175.1 Binderoboletus segoi | reverse complement strand
AGTTGCAGAACCCTAGGAATGAACCCACTCCTTTGACCATTGTCAGGGGTTGCCAGTCTTTGATCGCTTTGACTTTGAGGGGGTCTAAGCATACTTGGCCTTCCTTTACAACCATACTGAGGTACTCCATCTCTGGGGCATCAAATGTGCATTTGGACAGTTTCAAGTAGAGCTTTTCCTTGCAGAACCTTTCTAAAACCCATTTTGTCCTAGCTTGGTGCATTTTGATATTGGCTGAGGTAAATCCTAAATCCTTCATATAAATGCCTAACCATCCTTCCATGGCCATGTCCCAAAAAATGTGGTTCATCATGTTCTGGAAGTGAGGGGGTGTGTTGAAGAAACCAAAGAACATAACCTGAGGTTCGAAGAGCCCTTCCATGGTGATGAAGGCAGCCTTCCACCTACTGTCAGCATCAATGAGGACATTGTTATAGCCCCAATGAATGTTGAACTTGGTGAACCATTTGGCATTCTTAAACTTATCGAAGAGATCCAAGATAATGGGGAGTGGGTAGGCATTTTTGATGGTGTGAGAGTTCAAATACCAGTAGTCTTGACATGGGTGGAGTTTGCCATCTTTCTTTGCTACAAAAAAAAGGGGAATGCTTGGAGAGAGGTGGACAGTACAATTTTTCCATTGGCTAAATTTTCCTGTATGAATTCTTTGCAAGATTGTTGTTCAGTGACATTTAGTGGATAGATTTTTGCAACCTTAGGGACAAATTCATCATCGGTATCGATTTTGAAATTGAAACGTCCTCAATGAGGGGGTAGTTCTCCAATAGGGGGTTCCTTGAACATGTCCTTGTATTTGGAGTATACTACAGGGAGAGATATTTCTTCTTTTAGGGCCTTATGCACTATTTCCATAGACAGAGTAACCTTGTTCATGATCTGGGTGAGGTGGAAACTTTCCTCATACTCCAGGGTCAGCTTTTCTTTGATTAAAAGATTTCCCATCCTCCAGTTGATGATGGGGTTGTGCTCCTGTAACCAAGGGTATCCCAAGATGACCGATTCCTTACCCAGGTCCATGACGTAGAACTCTTGTACATGGATAAAGGGGGTGGTTCCTCTGATAGTGAGGGATAGCTGCATTACAAAGTTGATGGTTCTGTTCAAATTTTTGGTTCCATCCACGTTTTGTACTACAATTTTTGTTTTGAGCTTTCTTAGCCCCAGTTTATGCTTTGTGATGAAGTTCCATGAGACAAATGATCCAGTAGCCCTGCTATTGAGCAAAGCTTTGGTGTCAACTTTCCTTCCATTGCCATGTAAAGTAATAAGCAATCACATGGCTTTGTCTTTGTTACTGGTAGTGTACAATGGAGAGAGTGTTACAATTGGGAGAGAGTTCATTGATGAAAACTTCTCCCATTTCAAAAATCCAAAGTGGACATGATTGGTTCCTCAGGTTCATTTCCCATTTCTTCTCCTTCCTTGAAACAGGTATGAAGAACTTTGAGAATTTCCTCATCTGAACTCCCTTTGAGTCAGAGAGCTTTGATGTATTCATCAATGGGGGATTTGATGATGACTTTCAATTTCTCAGCTTGATATGCTGGCAGTTTGGCTTCTTTTGGTGCAGTGGTTACAACACGAGTGAATCTAGGGGAAGGACATTTTTCTTTTCCTTTGCCCTTACTGTGGTTGGCTGTGATGCAACCTTTCTGTTTACAGACAAAACACTTTGGAGAAGCACTCTTTCATGGGGATGTAAGCAGACGTAATCTATGTTCATAGCATTGGGGTCACAGGATTGGTTTCCATGAAACTGTGATGATGGGAGAAACCTGGCTTTGAGGTTTCTAACACACGTGAGATGTGCATGAAGTTTGGTGGCTTTCTTTATGGTTTCCTACAACATAGCAGGGGTAGTATTCATTACTATGTCAGCAGCGATGGTGCTGTCGAGTCCGGTCAGGAATTTATGTTTCCTCTCTTCCTCATTGACAATTTTGGCCCTATCAATTAAGTTTTGAGCTTCAGTTATGTATTCCTGGAATCTGTTGTCCCATTCTCCAGCATCATTCTTTTGGTGCCTTTGGTGAAACAGTCTAGTTTGTATCTGGCATTCAACTCTTGGTCAATTGGGTAGAACATGGCATTGAAATCCTTGACGATTTTGTCAAAGGTTTTGTCGATGGCAGTGATGGTTCCATCATTAATCTTATCATACCAATGTTCAGCAAAGATACCACTATGTCCAGCTTCCATCCTGTTATGGGTGGTGGACAATTTATGAGAATCTTGTGCATACAGCGCTGCATTGACTGTAAAGTAGGCCTTCATGGCCTTTATTCATCTTCTGGCATTCTTGGACTTTCTGGGGAACGCTTCAGAAAGAGCTGCTTTTAATTCTGCCATGGATGGTGGTGGTAACTGCGGTGGGGTGATGGTGATGGGGGAAGGTGAAGGTGATGGAGAGGAAGGCGGGGTTGGTTCATCTGGTTCAGGGGATGGAGAGCAGGCAGAATACGACTTCTTAAGGCTCAAGAGCCTTTTGGTTTTCTCCTGGGTTGGCATCCAAGAGCTTTCCAGGATAGATGATGACACAGTCACAACCAGCTTTCCTGTGGATGCAGATATGAGGGTTCTGGAGTAGGTACTTGACTTCTTAGGTGTAGGGGCAGGGAGCAGCATAGACCAGGGGTCTCAGGAAGATCCAGGGAGGGATGGTCAACAGGGAGGTTGACCTGCAATGATAACAAAGTATGCTCAGCAGGGCAACGCCTGAGAGCAGGGAAAATCTAGTTCTTTTGTTATGCAGTGGTTATAACCAGCACCTAGAGGGGCAGCTCTCACTTAGATGACGTGACGACGTACACACTTGTGACAATGAATCAACCTATAACAGGGTCAGGGCAACCAGACGGCTCAATGGTTGAACTACAATGGGTTGTGGCATGGCGACACATGAGGACACAGCAAGCAAGATGGTGCTCTCCACTAGGCCAAAATAGCTAACTTAGGGCAGCAAGGCCTAAGAAAGATGCCAGTTACAATGCAGGTAGAATTGTGCAGAACTAGATACAGAACATGATGCACAGTAGCAACTTATATACAGAGGGGTACCACTTCAGGGTGAGTCCATGGAAGATGATAGAAGATGATAGATCATGCTGTGGAGATGACTAAAGAGAAGGAGAAAGAACATGAAAGAACAATCGGTATCAGTACAGGCCATGGAAGAGAAGTGACCTTAGTCATAAGGGAAATGCTTGAACTCTAGTAAGTACAAGGTAAGAAAGAGACGAGTGAGAGCTACCCCTATGATGAGTACATTGAGTCCTATTACTACATGGGGAAGTAGATGAGTCGCAGATAATCATAGGGTGGAATAAGAGAGAGTGAAGAGAAGAAGAACAAGGGAAATTTGTAACAGAGGTGGGCATGAAAAAAGGCAGGAAAGGGGTTGAGTGATAGGCTGGTACAGAAGATAGTTGTTATGCAGGGTGCGACACAGTCTTCACTTAGTACACCAAAGCTGGATCTGGACTCTCAATGGTTGAGATGTCTCTGTACTAGTGGGGCTTCTCCTAGGGTTGGAGGTTACTTCTGCAAGTGTGACAGACAAGGATTCTGTCCACTCAAGTTTGAGAAAGACTGTGTAGTAATTGTGCATATCAAGCTAAGTAACTATGGTACAGGAAACAAGGTTTTCTATCGAACATTCAGAGCACGGACCACAAGATACAAATGGAAATAATGAGTCATGAAATGTGTAGCAAGGAATGCAGTGGAAGTCAATAGAAAGTGAATGGCAAACCATTGCTATGCAGACTAAGACTTGATGACATATTAGCCAAGATATCAGATAGGAAGATTAGGGATACGAGGTATCAGTAAAGAGATGGTACCTAGAGGAGTGGCTGGAGTCTAGACATAATGAAGATAAGCCAAAGTATGAGTAACACCTGGTGGAGGACAATAACAATTAAAAGGAAATGAGGAGCAACAACATGGGAGAGATAAAATTGTAACAATACCCCCCCTCTAGCTGCAAGGGCCCATACCCAAAGCTCAAACTTCCTCACCATGTTTGGAAGACACTGGTTCATCATCCCTGCTCTCCAAGTTAGATGGTTCTCCCCATTGAAAAGGGCAATTATCGACAATGTGGCCCCTTCTTCAGCAATGTCCACATCAATGAAAGGGACAGTCAGGTTCTAAGTGACCCACTTGACATTGATGGCAGTAAGGACAAGTGTAGGTGGGGCAGTTTATAGTGATGTGGTTGGTGGACAAGCAGATGATGCAGGTTGAAGAGAGATGAGTGGGAAGGGGGGAAACCAAACAAGAATTCACTTGGCTTTGCAAGGTATTTTTCCAAGTATCAGGTATGACCACAGAGGATTCAAGACACCTTTCGTTGGAGGTCAATGAAGTGTTGGCCCTGTTCCTGCACCTTCCCTGCCAATTGGTGTGAAGTGTAGAGGTGGGGGCCAGGGGGCTTCAGAGATGTGTTCCACCAGAGAGTACATAGTGGGGATAGGGATGAGGGGACATCTCAGAGACACAGCTGCATCTTCCATAAAGTAATCATTGATGTCAGCAGGGGAGAGGGTGAGGAGGATAGGGAGAAGGTAGAGATGAGCTGGGGTGGGATCTAGGGAATCAATAATTGTTCCCAAGCCTTTGTCATACAAGGTGTCCAACGTTTGGTTGCACAGACAATTGAGGGCAGAGGGGAGGGCTTCGGCGGCAGGGAAGTCAATGTTGTCAGGGGCAAAATCAAAAGCTAAGCATAGAGAGCAGTAGGTAAGATAAATGCGAACCAATCTAGATAAAATGCAAGAGGAGTGGTAAGTAGGATTGTTCTCAATCTGAAAGATAAGGGGAGCATGCTGTAGGAAGGCCCCGAGTATGAGGCGTTGTTCAAGAGGGGGAAGGCAGTTAACCCTGAGGGGAAGGTTTAAGTTTACGATATTGGATGCATGTGGAAGGACTTCTGGGGTTTGGGGTATGGTGACTGGAGGTGAGGAGGGACGAGAGGATGGGTTGGGAGAAGTCATGTTTGTGGGAGGGTTTTGACAATGATTACTGTGACGGTTAAGATGAGAACGGCAAGAAGGAGGATTCTGAGGACAATATGGTGTTCATTTCCTTTAAGTGTCATGGTGGTGGTGATGGAAAAGTGGAAGGGTGGCGAGTTTTGTAGTCACGGAGAATGAAGAAAGAGTGATCTAAATTGTATTCGGGTTCCCAGGTGTTTTCTGCTGATGAATATCCCTTTCATTGGATCAAGAATTGCCGATGGTGTTTAGAACCTCTGTGTTCCAAAATGGCTTCTACTTCATATTCAGAATCGCCATCTATCTCCACAGGGGGTGGTTCTAGGAACAGGGTACTGAATTTGTTAGTTTGGACAAATGAAGAGAGGAGTGATGCATGGAACACTGGGTAAATTTTCCATGTTGGGGGTAGTTTTAATCTGTAAGCAAGAGGGGAGATAACTTTTTCAATGAGGAAAGGTCCATGTCTTCAAGCAGAGAGTTTAGGGTGGGATCCTGGAAAACAAAGGTTCTTTGCTTCCAGCCACACTTTGTCCCCTGATTTCCATAATTTGAAGTGGGAGTTGATCTGATCTTTCATCATCAGGCACATTTTTTGATGCACTGCATTGGCTTCTTCCCTAGCAAAATCTAGAAGGGATAGACATTTTTCCAAAGCAGGAAGAAATGTTTTGCCAATGGGCAAATAAGATCTGGGTTCATATCCCATCATTAGATAGAATGGGGTTGAAGAGTGGACAGCAGAATTGTGACAAAATTCAGCTATAGGAAGGAAATCAGTCCAGGCAGATGGGTTTTGTTGGCAATAAAGATGGAGGTAAGTTTCAAGTTCCTGGTTAGTTCGTTCAGTTTGTCCATCAGTTTAAGGGTGATAAGCAGTGGATAAGGCAATGTCATAGTTGAGGAGTCGAGTGAGTTCCTTAGAGAAAGCTGAGGTGAATTGTGGGCCTCTGTCTGAGATGAGTTTGTCATGTAATCCAAATCTGGGGAAGATATGTTTAAAGAATAGGGAAGCAACTCCCTCAGCATCAATTGTTTTGGAGCAAGGGAGGAAAATTACCCTCTTCGAGAGTCCATGGTCTACCATGACCATGACAGAGTCATAGCCCCCTGAAAGGGAAAGGTTGGTGATAAGATCCACAGATAGCTGTTGAAATGGGCAAGTGTAGGAGGACGCTATAGGGGAGAGGGGAGGAATGGTGGGATGAGTGTTGACCTTGTTAGCCTGGCAAACAGGGCAGCCTTGGGCATATTTGTGGACAAAGGTGGATAGACCCGGCCACCAGTAGTCTTTCATAATGGAGGATTGGGTTCAGAAGATTCTCCCATGACCAAATGCTGGGGAAGTATGATGATGGGTGACAAGGTCTTTGCGAAGTGTGCTAGGGACGTAAATCCTATTATGATAGTAGAGTATACCCTGATCATAGGTCCAATCTGTAGGTGAGGCTCGAGGAAGGAGGAAAGAGCTGTCAGACAAAGCATTGAGGGCTTTGGTAATGAAAGGGTTGTCAGAAGTAGATTGGGCAAGTTTGAAGGCAATGGCGCAGTCTAAGATACAAATAAAAAGATGGTCAGGGAGGAGGGTGACATCTACATTGTCAGAAATAGATGCAGGATATGGGTAGCAAGACAGGGTATCAGCTGGGGCAACTTTTGCTGCAGAAACAGCAACAAATTGAAGATCGAAGTCCTGTAAAAACATAAGCCATTGAGCCTGTCATCAATTGAGATGTTGGGGTTGGCAGAAGTAGGTTAAATTTTTGTGGTCAGTGAGGACAGTCACAGGATGTCCGGTCCCTCAAAGATAGTGTTTCCACATATCCAAAGTGTGAATGACAGCTAGAAGTTCCCGGTCATAGATATTATAGTTCCGTTCGGCATCAAGGAAGGATTGGGAGTGATAAGTACAAGGATGTAGGTTACCATTGTCATCTGATTGGAGAAGAATGCCCCCGGAGGCGACCAATGAGGCGTCAGTCATAATGGAAAATGGTTTATTGACATTCGGCATTTGAAAAACTGGTTCAGATGTCATGATGGATTGGAGTGTTCGGAAGGCATGTTCTTGTTCATGGTCCCAGTGCCAATTTGTCACCGCTTTGGTGAGGTCAATGAGCGGTCGAGCAATGTTTGCATAGTTAGGGACAAATTTTCTGTAGAAGTTACAAAATCCTAAGAATGATCGAACCCCTTTCACTGAAGTGGGTGGTTTTCAATCCTGTATTGCTTTGACTTTAACCAGGTCGAGATGAACAGTTCCAGCCCAAATAATGAGGCCTAAGTATTCCATGTGATCACTTTCAAAGGTGCATTTGGACAATTTGAGGTAGAGTTTTTCCTCTCGGAAACATTCCAATACTCGATGTGTTCTTTCTTGATGAGTGGGGAGATGGGAGGAAGCAATGGCAAGGTCATCCATGTAGATACTCAGCCATCCTTCTGCAATCATGTCTTGGAATAAGTGGTTCATCATAGCTTGAAAGTGCAGGGGAGCATTCGAAAACCCGAAGAACATGACTTGAGGTTCAAAAAGTCCCTCCAGAGTGATAAACACTGCCTTCCACCAGTCTTGTTCCTGAATGAGGACATTATTATACCCCCATCTGATATCGAATTTAGTGAAAATAGTGGCATCTTTGAATTGATCAATGAGGTTGGAGATGAGGGGTAAGGGGTATGCATTCTTGACCATATGCTCATTTAGGTATCCATAGTCTTGACAAGGGCAGAGAGTTCCATCCTTCTTAGCCATGAAAAAGAAAGGGGCAGCTTAAGGGAAGGAGGATGGTATGATCTTTTCCTTTTCTAGATTTTCATGGATGAAGTCTTTGCAGGCCAAAAGTTTGGAGGGGTTAAGGGGGTATGTCTTTGCTACTTTCAGGACAAAGGTGTCCTTAGTGGAGATAGGGAAGTCAAATCGTCCTCACAACGGTGGTAGTTCTCCCTTTTGAGGTTTCTCGAACACATCCATGAAGTCCTTGTAATGGTCTGGGAGAGTCACCTCGTTTGAGGGAGTTTGGTGGGCAATAGAGGTAGAAATGGTGGTTTTAGTGAGATATTGATCGAGGTGTTCACATTCTTCCAAAGTTGTTTTGGTAGGTGGCCATTTGTTAAGAAAATATTTTCCAGTTTGCCAATTGATGATGGGATTCACTTTCTTCAGCCATGGATGTCCTAGGATCATGTCTTCTTTTCCTAGATTGGCAATAAGGAATCGATGTGTAGTAGTAACCAGTTTGTCTCCTGGAATAGTGATTCTCCTAGTGGTGTAGTAATGGATGGTTCCTCCAGTGTTATTTGTTCCATCTACATTGCTAGCGAGGATTGGTTGGGATAATTCTGAGAAGGGGATGTGGTTTTCCCTTGTAAATTTCCAAGAAATGAAGCAGCCTGTTGCTCCACTATCGATAAGGGCAGATGTGTTGACAGTTTGGTTCCATTTGTTCTGAAAGGCAACAGGGATGTGCATAGATTGGCCTTCAGTCCTAGATACAAATACGGAGGCTACATGTTGGAGAGGAGGTGTCAACTTCCCTACTCTCCATTTGGAAAATCCTTCACCTCAACCTCTTTTCCCTCTCTGTCAAGGCAGGTTTGAAGGACTTGCATGATTTGGTCATGGGGAATTCCTTTTGCATTTCAGAGGTGTTGGATGTAGATAACAATAGAGTTTCTGGGACTTCTACTAGAGGATGGCTCCATGGTGAAGGCTTTTACTGAGGTGGACTGGTAGGTCATTCATGGAGTTTTCTTCTTGGAGTGGTTGGACAACCAACATCCACTTTTCTTACATATAAAGCATTTCTTTTTTCAAAGTAAGGCAGTTCTTTCCTCCAGTCAGAGGTGAACAAAGTCAATACCCATAGCATTTGGGTCACTGGTAACTTGATGGGAGATGGTTGGGGCAAAGATCTGTCTTTCTCTTCAGAGGGCTCTGGCTCAAGCATTTTGGGTATGGAAAATGATCACTTTGTCCTGCCAGTCTTTGATGGTGATCGGCATGGGGGACATCATACAAATTGGTTGAACAATGGATTCATCCAATCCTCAAGAGAAGTAATGGATGAGGAATTGATCATCGGTGATCTTAGCTCAAGCAGCGAGATTCTGGAATTCAACTAAGAAGCTTTGGAAGCCATCTTCTCCTGTTTTCTTATTAGCAAAGTTGTTCTGAGAGAGGGTGGCAAGTTTAACTCGAGCAGGGGATTCCATGTCATAAGGGTAGAATGTTTCAATGAAGTTGGTTACAAACTTCTTGTATGTTTTGTCTGCAGGTGTCACATTTGGGTCGGCAGAGATGTCTAGCCATTTTTCAGTGAAAGTTTTTCCATTTTTCTTGGTGAGGTGGCTACATGCTACCACAATCCTGGCTTTATCATCATCATAGAGAGGGGAGTTCATTTCGAACCAAGAGGTCATCTGTTTAATTCATCAGTTGGTATCTTCTGGTTCAGTGGAGAATTCTTTTGGGTATCCAGCTTTCCTTTCAGCCATGGCAGGCTGTGGGATAATGGGTGGACTTTGGGGTCGGCTTGGTGGCAGGGATGGTGGTTGGGAAGGGGGTCCTAGGGCAATTCTCTGGTGTAGGGCTTGTGGGGCAATGGGCTGTCCTGCTAGTGCAACAACTAGCAATTCCAAGGGGTGATCAGTGGTAATAGATGAGGGTTGGGCAGTTTCGAGGGTGTCTACCTCAATGTCTTCAGGCTCTGGAGATGCCTGAGCTGGTGGCTGTCTGTCAGGGGATCTTTGTTGACGAGGGATTCTAGGGTCTTCATATGGATTAGCCCAAGGAAGGGTTAGTCTACCAGATATTCTGTGAGGGTTGGAAATGTTGGGCAATTACAGCACAATGGCTGTTGCTTGGGAAAGAGCTTGATCTTTTGTTACACAGGGTGCGACACAGTCTTCACTTAGTATGTCAAAGCTGGATCTGGACTCTCAATGGTTGAGACGTCTCTGTACTAGTGGGGCTTCTCCTAGGGTTGGAGGTTACTTCTGCAAGTGTGACAGACAAGGATTCTGTCCACTCAAGTTTGAGAAAGACTGTGTAGTAATTGCACAGATCAAGCTAAGTAACTATGGTACAGGAAATGAGGTTTTCTATCGAACATTTGGAGCACAGACCATGAGATACAAATGGAAATAATGAGTCATGAAACGCATAGCAAGGAATGCAGTGGAAGTAAATAGAAGGTGAATGACAAACCATTGCTATGCAGACTAAGACTTGATAACATACTGGCCGAGACATCAGATGGGAAGATTGGGGATACGAGGTATCAGTAAAGAGATGGTACCTAGAGGAGTGGCCGGAGTCTGGACATAATGAAGATAAGCCAAAGTATGAGTAACACCTGGTGGAGGACAATAACAATCAAAAGGAAATAAGGAGCAACAACATGGGAGAAATAAAATTGTAACAATAGTAAAGTTTAAAGGAGAATCTTTGATAATATGGGAGTGTATGACCTGGGAAGGAGTTGGAATGGCTTGCAAGATGGATGGTAAGATGGATGCTAAACTTTATACCCAGATTTTAAAGAATAAGTTTCAACAAACTCTCCAATACTATGGATTAAATCCAGATGATATTGTCTTATAACAAAACAATGATTCCAAACACACTAGCAGAAGAGCTAAGGAGTAGTTTGCTGACCATGGATTTGAGGTCATGATATGGCCAGCTCAATCTCCAGACCTTAATTCCATAGAGCATCTATGGTTTCTTCTCAAAAAAAGGCTGGCTGAGTATTCAGAGCCACCTTCTGGCATGGTAGAGTTTTGGGAAAGAGTACAGAGAGAGTGGAACAAGATTGGAGTAGAGGAATGTAATGCATTGATTGAGAGTATGCCTAGGAGAGTACAAGAGGTTATCAAAGCCAAAGAAGGATACACTTCATACTACTTTTTGATACCCTGGATATCAGCAACAAAATCCAATAAGTACACTGTATTAATTGGTGAATATTGACTGATATAGAAAGAATTACTTAAGCAATATACATACTTTTAGAAAGCCCTTGATCTGAGCTTTTCAGCAATACCTAGGTCTATGGGTCTAGCATCAAAGGTGCTCCAGATATTTGCACAACAATCAAAATAGTACTAACATTGGAACAGTTTTGTTGCTCAGTATATGCATGGCTAGGCAAATGCAAGAAATATATGTGCAACCACTTCACTTTATTGAACATCATACATCATTCCAAATTCTGAGACAGGCCTTATCTATAACAAGTCATTGTTGTGACAAGGGGCAATCATAAATCAAGATTCATCTATATTTATGCCATGTTTATGCCAGCTTCTACAGCTGGAGGTGATGATATATCCAGATATCCATAGATCAAAAATGAACAATTTTTGTGATGCTACTTGCAAGCAAGGTGATGATGTAACACAGAGGCACATGAACATGCAAGCTGACCCTGGTTACATACCAGAGTTAATATGCTGACATACCTCCCATATATGACCCACCACCCCTGCTTCCTTGCAGCACCTGCCTGTACAGTTCATAGCTAATGAGCTAATTTGGCTATTTTGGCTTGGCATGCTTGGCACTGCATGACGAGCCACTGGCATAATGAGTCGTGATGAGCCAAAATAGCCAAAAAATAGCCAAATAAGCCCAAATTAGATCTTTGTAAATTCCTGATGAAGACACCTAGCTCTTGCTTGGTATTACGAAGCTGTAGACCAGCAGACATACCTATTGGTCTATTCAAGGGCGCCATATATATCAACGGTTTCAGCACACATTCAACCGTCGAGAAGATGCTCCAAGAAGAAGGGCACCTCCGAGGACACCAGAACCGCATGTTGTACGCCACGAACGGCAGAGACATTTTTTCAAACCGCGGCAGATCCGCCCCATCAAGTCCCCGGGGCAGGGCAAGGAGGTTCCGCCTGGTCAGCAGCGTGTCTCGTCGCGAACTCGTCCATCGCCCCGTTCCACGAGGAGAACATTGGGGCGACCCCGAGGGCCGGGTCTACAGCAACAACAAGTGAAAGGTCGCGAACACTGAGAGTGGCATGGGCAAGGACACGAGGTATTGTTACTGGATCCGCATTACGATCCTCACCGAAAACGGACGGGATCTGTCTTGCAACACATGGCGAGACCCCGTTGAATGGGGCAATTACCAGGTTTCTGGAGAAGAAGGCTCAGGATTTGCTCATCGGCCCCTGGGGGG
>JBBPKF010000443.1:0-12236 GCA_038089175.1 Binderoboletus segoi | reverse complement strand
GAATCCTTGTCTGAACATTTGCAGAAACTAATTGATCTTGAAATATACAAAGATGTTACTTGTGCAGAGACTTCCTAGCCTAAGGAAGTCCAGATCCAATTTTGGTGCACTTGTCAAAGACTGCATTGCATTCTGTGTAACACTTTCCCCTTCCTCCATTTCTCCACTCCAACTCCATCTCTTTAATGGAACCTCAAACTCCACAATCACTCAAGCCATTGACCTCTCCATTCACTTTGAAACCAGTGACATCACTCCAACAAAATTCTATGTCACTCCACTGGATGGCACTTGTTCTCTTGTGCTAGGACACAACTGGCTCACCTGCTACAATCTGTTGATTGATTGGATCTTGAACAGTATCTTGTTCTGCTCACCTGGACAAGCCATGCCTGCAATCTCAAGTTCATCTCCACAGCCTTCATCTCCTACTCCTATGGCTGACCCTGTTCCCTCTGATCCACCATGTTTCTCCAACCACAAGGCTCTGCCAATCACACTTATCAGCACTCCAGCCTTTTCACTCACCTGTTGCCTAGAGGGCTCCATGCAGTTCAATCTGCAACTCTGCCCTCAGAAAAGCAATCTCTGCCTCACTTCCACTACTCCTGAACCAGTCGATCTCTCCAGAGTATCATGACTTTGTGGATATGTTCAGCAGGAGCAAGGCTTCTACTCTTGCTCCACACTGCCCTTTTGATCTGAAGATTGATCTGGAAGAAGGTGCATCTCCTCCAATAGGCACCACCTATTCCCTTTCCCCTTCCAAGCCTGAGTCTCTTCAAGTGTTCCTCAACAAACATCTCTTCATGGGCTTTATCTGCCCATTGTTCTCCACTCATGCTGCTCCAGTCCTCTTTGTCAACAAGAAGAATAATTCACTCTGCCTTTTCATTGACTTCTGAGGCCTCAACAAGATCATAAAGAATGACTGCTATCCACTCCCCTGCATCTCCAATCTCCTTGATGCTCTGAGCTGCACAAAGATCTACACCAAGCTCAACCTCCAGCACATGTACCATCTGGTCTGCATCACTAAGGGCAATGAATGGAAGACTTCTTTCCAGACATGCTATGGATCATACAAATGGCTCATCATGCTGTTCAGACTCACCAACATTCCTGCAGCTTTCCAGCAGTTCATCAATTCTATCTTCACAGATTTTTTTAACATCTCCATGATCATGTATTTGAACAACATCCTCATCTTCTTCACTGACCATGCATCCCACAAAGAGCATGTCCACAAAGTTCTCCAGCCACTTCAGAAACATGGACTTTATGCCAAACTGGAAAAATGTGAATTCCATACAGACTCCATGAAATACCTTGGATACCAGCTCTTCCTGTCTGAACTGTTCATGTCCCTGGAGAAATTGAAAAGCATTCAAGACTGGCCCAAGCCCCAGAAAGTCTGAGACATCCAATTCTTCCTTGGATTCACAAATTTCTACCATCACTTCATTCATAACTACTTCAGTATGGTTGTTCCACTCACCCACTTCACTCACAAGGATACTCCATGGGATTTCAATGATGTGTGTTGCTCTGTTTTACAGCACCTCAAGAATGCCTTCACTTCTGCTCCCATCCTCACCCACTGAGTCTCTGATGCCCCACTAATTTTTGAGACAGATGCCTTTGACTATGCCATTGCTGGCATTCTTTCCCTCCAGTGCCCAGATGAAGAAGTCCAGCCCATTGCCTTTTACTCCCATAATCTCTCCACCCTGGAGCTCAGCTACAACATCCACAATAAGGAATTGCTTGCCATCCATGACTCCTTCCAGACTTGGCAGCATTACCTCAAGGGCTCCAGCACTCTGGTTGACATTGTCACCAATCACAAGAACATAGAGTACTTTGCCACTACAAAGCTCCTGACTCACTGACAAGCCTGCTGGTCAGAGTTCCTTTTCCAGTTCAACATGGTTGTCCATTTCTGCCCCAGACACTTAGGTACAAAGCCCAATGTCCTTACTAGACATTGGAATGTCTATCCCAAAGAGGGGGATAGAAACCACACCCACATCAATCCCTATAATTTCTGACCTTTTTTCACCCATGAATAACTCACTGTATTCCTCCAAGCAATGTATCTAGCAGCTCCAGTCCTCCAGGCTGGTTCACTGTTTGATATTGAATCCCTCCACAGTAACATCCTCTCTGCACTCCCCTCCAATCCAATTGCCTCTATTCATTTGTCCACCCCCAAACTCTCTGATTCCCATTGGACCATTGACTCCAAAGGATTCTGACGCCTGGACAACCACATCTATGTCTCCAAGGCCAATGACCTCCATCTCTGTGTCCTCCACTACAAACATGACCATTAGCTCTCTGGACATTTCAGACAAAACCAGACATTAGAACTCATTCACCTCAAATACACCTGGTCAGGTGTCCAGACCTTTGTCATGGAATATGTTTCCTCTTGCACCTCCTGTGCCCACATCAAGATCTCCAGACACAAGCCCTACAGGCTTCTGAAACAACTCCCTATCCCTGAGAAGCCTTGAAACTTGATTTCCATGGACTTCATCAAACAACTCTCCACCTCCTCTGGATACACCACCATCCTTGTCATCATAGACCATCTATCCAAGCAATGCATATTCATCCTGACAGATGACAAGGTAACATCTCCAGAGTTGGCCAAACTCTTCCTCCTCCACATCTTCTTCAAACATGGAGTCCCATCCCACATCACTTCTGATCAAGGCTTGGAGTTCATCTCCCATTTCTTCTGCTCCCTCAGAAAGGCTCTTGACTTCCAGCTCCATTTCACCTTCAGTTACCATCTGGAAGGCAACAGTCAAACAGAGCAAATGAACCAAACCTTGAAACAGTACCTCCAGATATATTGCAACTACCAGCGAGATAACTGGTCCAAACTCCTGCCCCTCACAGAGTTCATGTACAACAATGCTTGAATGCTTCCACAGGTATCTCCCCATTTTTCGCTAACAAGGGCTATCACCCCAACATCACTGTCCATCTCAAATGAGACCTGACCTCTGCTCAAGCCTGAGAGTATTCCATAGACCTTGACTCCCTTCATGAATTCCTCTGACAGGAGTTAGCTGCCACTCAGGAATGGTATCAAGGACCTGCAGATGTCAGATAAACTCCAGTGTCAGACTTCAAATTTGGTGACCAGGTTTTTGTCAAGGCTAAGTACTTCCACTCCACACATCCATTCAATAAACTCTCTGAAAAGAATCTAGGACCATATCCCATCATTGCTCAAGCTGGCTCCCTGTCCTTCATCCTTTGGCTTTCAGACAGCATGAAGTCCATCCATCTGATCTTCCATGTCTCTCAATTGAAACCTGCTACTACCAATATCATTCCCAATCATATTCAATCCCCTCCACCTCCAGTTGAAGTCAACAGAGAACCAGAGTACAAGATCTCCAAAATCCTCAACTCTAAGATAGATTACAGGCATCGAAACTGCAAGCTTCTGTATCTGGTCAGATGGTTCAGTTATGAAGGCACCAACAATGAAACATTCTGGCTCCTTGCTACTGACCTTGGTCATGCCTCAGAACTCATCAAAGAGTTTCATCTCTGATATCCAGACAAGCCCAGACCTTACACCACTTGATCTGATCTACATTGCCATATATTCCATCATGAAGTATAGGCAGCAAGACTACACTATGCTATATTTTGTCTTCTCCTCTGAACTCCAGCAGCCCTCCTGCTGCCTCATCCTCCAGATCTGCCAACTCCTCCTCTACCTCTTCTGCTTCTTCTTCCAGCTCCCCTTTGCTCTCCGACTCCTCCCTCCCATAAACTTCTTCCATCTTCAAGTAAACAAGCTTCTCCAGGAGCCCATTTTGCTTCTTCATGATGTCCTGGAGTTCCTGGACCACTCCCATGATCAACTGGGTGCAATACACCCAGTCACTCATCTCCTCCTCATCCTTCATCTCCTCCAACCTTGCCTTCTTCCACAGCCACTCTGAGTCCTCTGTCTTTTTCATCCTCTTTCTCTTTACCTTCTCATTGCCAGGTCATTCACACTTTGCCTTTGCTTCTCAGCAGGGCACATATGAGGTTGACTTCCCTGAACCCATCATGCAGTCAAATTCCTGCTTCTCACACCTCTGGCACTCCAGTAGTGGCAGTGCTCAGGCCTTCCCCTTACTAGAGTCCTGCTCTGCTTGCACTTGCTGTGTCTGTGCTCTGGTCAGTCCTGCTCACTTGGTGCCCTGTGTTATGCAGGGTTTACTGGCTAGTACCTTAGAAGTATTCTCCCTACAGAAGGCAAATGCAAAGTCTCTTCAAGACAATGAATGACCAAAGACAAGGTTGGGGCAACCAGATGGCTTCTGTGGTTGAGTGGTGTCATGGCTTGGCAATACAATGAGGACACAGCAAGCAAGACAGCACTCTCCACTATGCCAAAATAGCCAACTTAGGGCAGCAACTCCAAAGAAAAATACTAGCTCAGCTAACCCAAAGGAGTAGGTGGTATTGCATGTACTACTGGCATAACAGCCCTATGGTGGAATGATTGGTTCCTACAATTGACAATGCAGTGACTTGTACCAACAGGTAGGCACTGATGCCAGAGGTGGGATACTGTTAAACTCGGTCAGAACTATCTCCAGAAACTCTGGAACTCTGGAGTTTGATCAGATGGGACTTGGCTTCACTGTATGTGGTGCACACTTGCATGAGTCCAGGTCCTGAATTTATGGAGTGGAGTTGGGTTGGAGGGTTGGAGGTGAGTTGTCAAGACTCAGACAGAGATAGACAGTCAAGTCTAGTGGGTTGAGTTGATTCAATATTCAGACTGAGGTATGTACAGACAGAGTACAGAGTTTATATACTGGAGAGAAGTTGGATTACTAAAGAGTCTGGAGGTCAGATAAGTAATGTACTGGAGGTGCTGTGGAGCTGTGCTCTGCAGTTGACACTGCATGGAGGAGTCTGAGGAGCAGAACTAATACAGATATGGATGAGATGGAATGGAACATAATGAGATGGAATGTAACATACTGGAATGGAGAGCATAGCCTGAGTCCAAAAGGAAATGGATCAGAGATGGGACAGAAACAGAATGGAGTTGTCTATGAGGGATTGGAGATGGTCAGAATGGACCAGAGATGGTGTGGAGGACCGAAGTTGGTCCAGGATATGACGAATACAATTCAGAGAATGCCTTAGGTTCTCAGGTTGCATGGTGTCTCTACAACAGCTGGAGCCACCTAACTTCAGTGAAGGACCTAGCCCATGATTGCCCTGTGGTGGGGGAAGAATGCATAGAACTAGATAGCAAACACAATGTGCAGTAGTGACTTATATACAGAGGGTGGCTGGTTTAGGGCCAGTTCATGAAATGGTAGAGAACATCAAAGAAGGAACTGCAGATGGTGTCATATGGAACCTGATGGAAAGAGATAGAACAATAAAGAATCAGATAGTGGGCAACAAATGAGAAGTGACCTTAGTCAGAAGGGAACCGCCCATTCTGTAAGATATATATGATAAGAAGAAGACAGAGTGTACATACATAGACAACAAGAGTGTCGAGTCCTATTACTACACAAGTGAGGATATGGTTAATTGAAAGATGAACAGGGTGACAGAAGAGGGCACTAAACAAAGGAAGAAGGGAAATTTGTAACACCCTGTTTTGGACATACCTGCTTCCTCACCACCATCTTGGCCACCACTCACTGCCTTGCAGCCTCCTCCTCTGCCCACCTTCTTGCTTCCTCCTCTGCCTTTCTTTATGTCTTCTCCTCCTTCCTCACCTTGGCCTGCCTCCTCTGCTCTGTGGCCTTCACATTCCATAGATCATCATCATCATTGATGTTCTCTGCCAGGTATTTGTTGGACCACTTGTTGATGTCAGAGTAAATGGTCATGGTTGGTTACTAGGCAGAAAAGCCAGGACCACTCCAGACTTTATAGATTTGTTCAAACTCTCTTTCTGACTCTGGCAAAATCAACAAGGATATGTGATCATCAATGGCCTTCAAGGTTTCAGGCCTAAGAGGGGAATACTGTCATATTCTGGATTCACAAGTCCAACTTCAGCCCTCTGATGTCACTCTGATACCAACTCTGCCCATCTCTGATCCAATTTCCTTTTGTACCTATGCTATGCTTTAATGTTCCATTCCATTATATTCTATCTTGTTATACTCCATTTCATTATGTTTCATTTTATTATGTTCCATTCCATTCTATCCATATTAATATTAGCTCTGCTACTTAAACTCCTCCATGCAATGTCAACTGTGGAGCACAGCTCCACAGCACCTCTGGTACATGTCCTTACCCAACCTTCAAACTCCTTAGTCATCTGATTCCTCTGTAGTATACCAACCCCATACTCCAGCCTGTAAATACCTTAGTTTGAATATCAACAAAACTTGACTACCTCTCCTCCAACTTGAACCTTGACAGTTCTCCTCTGACCTCCAACCCTGTCATATCCCAGATCCACCACTTCAACTCTGACCCTCTGGATCTTCTCTGATCCAACTCTGATTCAACTCTGGACCATTTCCTCCAAACTCCGGACCATTCTCCTCTGTATGTAGTCCTTCGAACTCCAGACACTTCCAGAATGATTCATCTCCATTCCAATGACGCTACATTCCATACCTGTGTCCTCCATTCCATTCCTTCCATATTAATCTTAGTTCTGCTCCTGAAACTCCTCCATGCAGTGTCAACTGCAGAAGCACAGCTCCGCAGCACCTCCAGTACCTATTCTACCCAACCTCTGAACTCCTTAGTCATCTGTTCTTTCCATACTATAAATACTCCATACAATACTCTGTAATCTTTAGTTCAAATATCAACCTAGCCTGATGGTCTCACCTCTGTCCCCTCTTATCTGAGCCTTGATGGCTCAACTCTAACCCACCTCTGACCTCTCTGCTCCACAAATACAGGGCTCAGACCCAATGTAAGGGTGCACCACATAAGGTGAAGCCAAATCCCATCCGATCAAAACTCTGGAGTTCGTCTGACATGGCCTTAACAAACCCTCTGACTTATCCCACTCCATAAATCTGGGACCAAGACTTGTGCAAGGGTGCATCACATACAGTGAAGCCAAGTCCTGTTCAACCAAACTCTGGAGTTCCAGAGTTTCCTGGAGTTAGTTCAATCAAGTTTGACACAATGGAATCTGAGAGGAGTGTGAAGAATATGTCACTGTGAAGGGATTCAATATTGAACAGCAAGCCAGCCCAGAGGACTGAAGCTGCTAGATATATTGCTCAGAGGAACACAGTGAGTTATTCATGGGTAAAAATGGGTTGAAAATTGTGGGGATTGACATGGGCATAGTCTCTATCCCCCTCTTTGGAATAGACATCCCTACATCTAGTGAGGGCATTGGGCTTTGCACCTAAGCATCCAGGGTGGAAGCAGATGACCATATTGAACTGTGAGAGAAACTCTGACCAGTGGGCTTGCTGGCAAGTCACAAGCTTCATGGTTGCAAAGTACTCTAGGTTCCTGTGGTCAGTGACAATGTCAACTGGAGTGCTGGAACCCTTGAGGTAGTGCTGCCAAGTCCAGAAGAACTCATGAATGGTGAGCAGTTCCTTGTCATAGGTGTCATAGTTGAGCTCCAGAGTGGAGAGGGTGCAGGAGTAAACTGCAATGGGCCAGACTTCTTCATTCAGGCACTGATGAGAAAGGATGCCAGTGATGGTGTAATCAGAGATGTCTGTCTTGACAATTAGTAGGATGTTGGGGACCCAATGGGTGAGGATAGTGATACAAGAGTGGTAGCACATGTAATTGGTGTTATGCTGGTCTTGTGTACTAACACCATTAAGGCTACTCCTTTGACTTACTATGGTGAATGGCATGCACTTGTCAACATCAACTATGACTGGATGGCTCTTACAGTCAAATGACCTTCATAATGATAGGGTTGAGGGATTGGTGTCATGGCTTGGAAACACAATGAGGATTCAGCAGTACAAGATGGTGTACCTCCACTAGGCCTAGATAGCTTGTAAGGTTGGTGATGGCTTAGAGATATGCTAGCATGCAAGCAAGTAGAATTAGGAGTGTTAGACTACAGTACTGCCTGGACTTGATACCATGTACAATACTGTCAAGAACCCGGGGTTCAACTACAGGCAGGATGGCCCTATGACAAGTGAATGGCTTGGCACTATGAGTGGAGTTACTCAGATGTTGAGGTGAGATATCATTGTGGAGAGTGCCTCAGCTCTCAGGTTGATTGCATAGATACTGTAGAGAGGCTTGCCAGCTCCAGTGCAGGAGCATAGAACAAGAGTAGAACTGGCTAGGGAAAATGATGTGCCATAGTGACTTAAGTACAGAAGGTGGCTGGTTTAGGGCCAATCCAAGGAATGAGATCAAACATTGAAGAACTTATTGTGGATGACACAAGATAGCAAGGTATCAAACAGGAAGGAACATCAGATAAAAGTGGAGGGATCAGATATGACTAAGTGTAAAGAGAACTCAGTTAGGAGGTGCATGTCCATAATGAAGGAGGTAAAGAAGTAAAAGCAAATGTAGTGTCAAAGCAAACATGAAGAGGGCTATGAGTTCATGTAATATAGAGAATACAAAAGAGTCTGTAGAAATGTGAAGGGCATGAGTGAATAAGACAAAGTATAGTAGAACAAAAGAAGTTTATAACAATTGGAGAGGAGATGACTCACATCAAGGTCTTCATTCTCAAAATCCTTTCTGAAGGAAAAGGAAACCCTTCCTATGATCTCATCTTAATTGTTGTCTTCTACCTCAATCAGGCAAAGGATCTCTTCCTTTTGACCCTCCATACTTGGGTCTTTCTTGGTGTTTGGTCAAAGACTGTTCACTTGTCAGTGGTTTGGCTGGGTTATTGGCAGTGAAAGCAGAGCCTCTTTTTGATGTAGCATTCCTTTTCAGCTGGAGTTAGCATCTTTGGGACTTGGATGGAGTCAACATACATAACATTGAGATCTTTATTGATTTTAAAAGTTGAGTAGGTTTGGAGAGTGGAGCAGGGGTTTTTGACAATGGTTTTTGCCTGGTCCCAGCAGTTTTGTATAGAAGGGATTTCTTCATTCAGGCTTTCACTTTGTTGGGCATAGTGTTGATTTTTTCAATAATTTGATTACACAACTGGGAGGGAAGTCCTTGTTAATAGAAGGTGAGCTTGTGCTACTTTTGCATTGAATTCATTGTTGTACTCTAAGAGGGCCTTAGAGTAATTATTGTTCTTGATATTGACATTGATGGTGGAAAGCCAGGCAAGGATGTTGGCAGTGATGTCAAGGTGGATGAAAAAGGTCTTGAACTCAGTGAAATATTCTGTAAATGTTTCTAGAGAGACCATTGATCATATGCTGGAATTCACTGCAACAACTCTGACTCCCTGAATACTCTCTGACTCATCTCTGTCACAACTCCAATCTGATTTCCATTTATATCTAGTTACTACACCCAAACTATTATGATACTATTCACCACCTCCATGTCTGTTCCTTTCTGCAGCTCTCCATTTTATTCCAGTATCTTTCACTGCTTAGGCATCTTCAAGCCATTGCTTGCTAAAGAGCACAGTTTCAAAGCACAGCTCCAGTTCAACTCCTATCTGACCTTCAATTTCTCCTTACTAATCCACTTTTTCTGTAGTATAAACCCTGTACTCTGTCTGTAGATACCTCAGTCCAAATATCAAATCAACTCAATTCACTACCTCCATAAATTCAGGACCTGGACTCATGCAAGGGTGTGCCACATATGGTGAAGCCAAGTCCTGTCTGACCAAAACTCCAGAGTTTCAGAGTTTCTCAGAGAGAGTCTGTTTCTTAGTTTAACACCATTCCAGAGTTCTTTGCAAATGCTTTGATTCAGAAATTGTCAGCCTAGGTTTTTGCTGAGCCTTCTTTCATATAAGATAGGGCATATCCAACTTTCTTATTGTCAGTGTCATAGATACAGAGTTAATAGCAAGATGTGTTTGGACCTCATTAATCCAGCTAGTGGCTTCAGTGGGGTTGCCATTATAAGCAGGGGATTGACTGATACAAAGTTTAGTGGATTTGAAGGACATTGTAGAATGGGTAAGATGAGATGGTTGTGGAGGTTTTGGTGGTTGCACCAAGGCATGAGATGTGGATGTGTCAAACTCCATTTGAACAATCTCCAGAGTTTTGATTGGACAGGACTTGGCTTTATCTTATGTGGTGCACCTTTGCATGGGTTTGGGTCCTGAATTTGTGGAGCAGAACAGAGAGATTATGTCAGAGCTTGTCATATCCTGGATTTATCACATCATCTCTGACCCTCTGAATTCCCTCCAATTCACCTCCACACCAATTCTGGTCCATTTTCCCTCTGTAAATAGTTCCAACCTCTGTAGATTGATGATATGACTCTGCCTTCTGTATTCTATGTTGTACCATAATGTTCCATTTCATTCTGTTGCCCTCCATTCCATTCCATTTGTATTTGTATTAGCTCTGCTTCTTAAATACATCTGGCCCCTTGCTTGCTAAGAAGCACAGCTTTGAAGCACAGCTCTGGCACTCAGACCTTCCTGAACTCTGGACTCTCCATAGTATATAAATCTCTGTAATCACTCTGTAGTTCTTCAGCTCAAATATCAATTTAGTCTGATGATCTTTTGTCAACTCAGCCTGACAGTCTCTCCTCTGTCCCCTTTTGTCCAGGCCTTGATAGCTCAACTCCAACATACCTCTGATGCCTTCACTCCATAAATTTGGGACCTGGACCCATGCAAGGGTGCACCACATAAGGTGAAGACAAGTCCCATCTGATCAAAACTCCAGAGTTCTGAAGTTTCTGGAGATTGTCTGACATGCTCTTAAGAGAGCTGAGCTGTCAAGGCTCAGATGAGAGGGATAAGAGGGAGATATGGTTGATCTAAGTTGATATTCAAGCATGAGGACTACAGAGTGATTACAGGGATTTATATACTATGGAGAGTCTGGAGTTCAGAAAGGACTAAGTGCCAGAGCTGTGCTTCAGAGCTGTGTGTCCAGTCTGGGTCCTTGTCATATCCCAAATCTACCAAGTCCAACTCTGACCCTCTGGAATCATTCTGATACCAACTCCATTCCATCTCTGGTCCATTTCCTTTTATACTTATGCTATGCTCTCCATTCCATTCTGTCAGTATCAGTATTAGTTCTGCTATTTAGATTCCTTCATGCAGTGTTAACTGTGGAGCACAACTCTGCAGCACCTCTGGTATATCTTCTACCCAACCTCTGAACTCCTTAGTCACTCAATTCCTCCATAGTATATAAATCCCATACTTCAGCCTTTAAATACCTCAGTTTGAATATCAACAGAACTTGACCATCTCTCCTCTGACTTGAACCTTGATAGTTCTTCTCTGACCCTCTAACACTCTGACCCAACTCTGCTCTGTAAATCCAGGACCAAGACTTGTGCAAGGGCACATCACATACAGTGAAGACAAGTCCTGTCCAACCAACCTTTGGAGTTCCAGAGTTACCTGGAGATAGTCTGACCAAGTTTAACAGTATATTTAAACTTTCCACTTGCAATGAAGTCCACATTAATGGCCATCAGAGTCACTTGGGCCCATACTTGGGCTATCACCAATGTTCCTTCATCTCTCCATTACAATCCCCTGAATGCCTTTGGCAACAGTCACTGAGGTGTGGACTTTATTGAATGATTTCATAGCTTTTCTACAAGATGCAACCCCAGTTCCACATCTTCAGGACCACCCCCTCCCCCAGAAACCCCCACTTCCAGAGCTCACATTGAGGAGCTTCCAGATGACCCTAGCACTCCACATACTCTGTCCCCATTTTACACTCTGAGTAATCACAGCAACCCTAGAGATCCAGATGAGCCTGAAGGAGATCCCTCCATCAGTGACCTCAATTTCTAAGGAAACAACCTAGACTCTGAATTCTCCAGAGATGAGGAAATCCCACATGACACTCTCATCAATCTGGCAAATGCCATCCATGATCTCACCTGCTTGTCCTGTCACAAACCCTCTGAGACCTTGCAGTGGACCAAAGTTCAAGAATCAGACCAGTTTGATGGGACAGAACCCTGCAAACTCCAGGTCTTTCTCATTCAATGTGAACTGAACTTTCAAGACTGCTCCAAAGCCTTTGCCTTCAACTGTGCCAAGGTCACCTTTATCCAGTCCTATCTCAAGGACATGGCATTAGAATGGTTCAAACTGGACCTCCTGCAGATGGAGGACTCCGTGCTCC
>JBBPKF010000442.1:0-12244 GCA_038089175.1 Binderoboletus segoi | reverse complement strand
TGACCGGTGATGGTGGAGAGTAATTCGATAGGAAGGGAGAGGAAAGTCGACATTCTACACGGTCGACGAAACGCAGAGTGAGCAGAAGAACGCGGATTGGGTACGAGGTGACTTACATTCGGTCGTCTTGTTGGGTGGACAGGTTGGTGAGTGATTTCAAAGTATGAGAAGGCTCTGCTTGTACTCGAGGTAGACAGCGGGCTCCCCTTTTGTATGTAGCCGTGTTGGGACAACGCGTCGGTGGTGGACCACATCTAGTCACGACCCGAGTTCGGCCTCTCGGTGTGGAAACGATCTCGTGACGCGTCGGGACAATGCGTTTGCGGTGGTGCACGTCCATGTTGGAACCATGTTGGGACGGCACATTGACAGTGGCCGCGTGAAGTCAAACCTTGAGTTCGGGGTCTCGCCGCGGAAACAATGGGGCCAGGTCAGGAGAATGCATTTGTGGGTGTCCACGTCCAGTCCGGTCCAGCCTGAAGCTCGGGATCTTTGTGTGGAAACAATGGGGCCCCATCGAGACAATGCATCTTTGGCGGTCCACGTTCAGTCCTGCTCAACCTCAAGCTGGGGGTCTCAGCAATGGAAACAATTGCCTAGGCAGCCTCCGGACGACGGACTTCTGGGGGGCGGGCATTCAGCGAAACCTCAAGTTCGGGATAAATTCTCTTCCGACACCCTGCCCTGATTGATGCCGTTTCGACACTCTCATAGCCATCGGACCTCATGCCCTCATGGTGGGCAGGCAACCCTGTGAATCACCCTAGGAAGAGCACAGGTGTGGGTAAGCGCACTGCTGACCTCACAAGGGCAGAGACAGGACGAGGCGAGAACGGCAGCATGGGAATGGTCAACACTACGGCACCACGATGACAGGGGCGACGTCACGCGCATGGCCTGATGCAAGGAAGATATATTGTAATGACAATCACAACCCTTGACGGTGGAGGGTTTCCCAAGGCTTGAAAGGAGATGAAACAAAGACATAGTAACCCGAGCCTGATACAAAGCGTTCCAGAAGCGACGGCTGCACGAAGGGTTGGGAGGATTCCGGGGGCGGAAGGGGTAATTCTGGATCGGAAAGATACCGGAAAGAACCAGAAAGGATGGGTTTAGGGGTCAACGCGAACGTGGACTGCAACTAGAATGCATCGAATGTCCGCCACAGCATTGAATGATCTCGAACTCGTTTGGACGACTTCATCAGTATCCGGAGTAGGCTATGCAAGGCAAGGGCGACACGGCAACAGGAAGAGGCGATAGCGAGGTGATTACATTCACCCACCACACGTCCAGAAAGCAATGGGTGTGTGAGAGGGAGAATGAGCGCACGACTTGAGCTATGCACCTCCATGTGAGTAGTAAGTGATAGCGGTGCAATAGGCTCACTCCAGATAGGTTTCTTGGGGGGAACAAAGTCGAAGGACGGAGCTTACCTCTTACGAACTCTAAGGATGACGAAGAACACGAACCCAGACATTCCTGGTGCGGAGATGCAGTTTTTGAGACCCGGGAATGCAAAAGAGACAGTCACTTAGTCACTTCCGCTCGTTTCCGCTGTCTTCCAGTCTCGCATCGTCGACTGGAATTAAGCGACTCATAGCTGCTCATCACTAACCCTCGTCGACATAGGAAACCATAACTCTCTATGATGTTTATCTCCCATAGCGTCTCTTTCCCATCATTTCCAAGATTTACATGAGCGCTCCTGATATTTGTCTCACATTTTCCGATGCTTTCAAGCGTTTCCCCGTGTTTCCGATCCGGACCGACGCCTTCCGTGACCGGAACCTGTCGGGATGCGTTCGGTGGGACGAGGATCGGATTACTTCGCCTCTGGAATCGTAGTTTACTTTTTTTTTTTTTTTTTCCACGTCACATCAAGTGCTGGGAATGCCCCAACTATGAAGGAATGCATAGTTATGGAAAGTCTATCCTCTGAAAAATCAGCTGATTGTTTCCACTCAAGTGGAAGGTGCGCTGAACGTGGAGATAAAAAGGCGGTGATCTGATGATTCTCAAGCAAGACAAAGATGGAAAAGGTGACTCGGGAGTGGACCTTTTTCCTGTGGAGGGCATAGGATGCATATGGATGGGGATAGCTTGACTGTCAAGTCAGACGAAGAAGGGGAAACACTCGAGGTAAGCGAAGACAGGGTGTGAGAGCGAGCGTGAGGCCTTTGCACTCGCTCACGCTATTTCGCTGATATGTCACACGATGAGAACGATGGTGGCCGCAGAAAATACGCCCACTTCACTGATGAAAGCGATATGCTCTAAGCACAATGAGTCTTCGGCTCAACACTTTATATGCATGTTCACAATGATCAGCCCTCTATCACAGTGATTTCTTGCTGTGGACACGATGTTTTCACAGAATGAGGGAAGGATCTCCGTTTCAGCCTCGCAACTGGCACTACATTACTGTGCTTGGCATTCTGAATACAAGTTTCTTTCCATCACCAGCTTGTGCACACCGCAAGGAGTTTGATGGAATGTCATCCATGAGGGGGCATGCTGTCATTGTGCATGAGTGATTACTGCGTCGTATGATCATATCCACCATGATAAGCGTAGCACAGAGGTGCATACACACAGGATCCTGTGCTGCCCATGGTGTGCACACGACATGGAATCTCAGACGTGTGTGATAGCATAGGATGCCACGGTGGTACATATCATGATGCCGTAGTTTCCTCCGTTCTGCCATTTTCAAGTCAGGTAGGTCGCAAAAGCACAGCCATTCGTTTTACATGCACCCGCCATGTTTCCTGGCGTTTCTGGCATGCCTGGGGTTTTCCGATCTTTCCCGGGATTTCCCGGTCCGTTTTCCGGTGGGGAAGTAACCCTTCCGGTTCCGGAATGGTTTCGAACTGGTCGAGATATGTTTGGCGGTACTCGCGATGGCCATATCGTATGGAGGTTGATAGTTTCCCGTTTATTTGATGTCATGGGAGGAATGTACTTGGAGATTCTGGAGGGTGTCCTTGCGGTGAACTGCAGTAAGTTCCACCCGCGCAATCGACCGTTCGACTTGCCGGGTGGGCGCGTCGGCTCCTCTGGTGGTTACAGCATTTTACATGCGACCATAGAGCTTCCGCTAGATGAGATCCTGATCAACGTTTATCCCACAGACGACTGACCCGAACGCAGCAGGTAGAGCAGACGACGGGAATGGCGAGATACAGGGATCCAACCATCCCAAGGAGGCAGAAAAGAAATCGGGCGTGAGGAAGGTGCAGAGTGGTGAACTGGAAGGTTCCGAGGGCCACGGAGTGGGGAAAGAGGGTGCTGGAGGTCGAGTGGATGGGCGACGAGTCGGCAGCGACAGCGAAACGAACCACACCGGTGGCGGTGCCCAGGCAGGCCGACCAACGTCAACGGCTGTGAATGGAACGAGTCAGTAGCCCGAGTGGATCACAATCGTCCAGAAGAACTTACCCGACCTTCAGAGCCACAGATGGAGCGGCGAACGCGGCGCACGCACCCCCAGCATCAAGCTTGAGGTGGAGGGAAGCGAACCGGAACGTCACAAACTAGGCGCCAGCGACGACGCGAACGTGCCGAGAACGTCCAAGCAGGTTAATCTCGGTCGTCAGGTTATCTTGCGTTACACCCTTGTCCCGTCGCCCCTTTGCACTCGCTTTGTCCATCATCGCCTCCATAGTCTCACTGCCTCGCCCCTGCTCCACTTCCCCCTTCCCATGCACGCTTGCGCTCGCCTTGTCACTGTCGCCTCCTCGCCCTGTTGTATTCATCTCTCCGGGTGCACGCCACTCGTACCCGTGCGCCCCGAGCTGCGCATGCATCCACACTTTCACGTTGGCGATGCAACGACGACATCATGGCTATGACGGCAACAGCGCGAGGACGACAGGAGAAGACGGCAATGATGAGGCAGCGATCACGGCAGTGGGACCACCGCATCGTCGACGCCATCGCGACACCACGAGGACTGGGGACAACGACCACGTAATGCAGCGAGAGGGGAAACGGCGACAATGGGAGATGGCACAAGACGACTACGTCTCGATCACAGCATGCGACCGTCACGTCGTCATCGATGCGATCACGACATGACGGGAACGGGGGACGACGACGACAACGTGACGATCGGATCAGCAGGACGGTCACTGCGTCATGGTCGTACACAAACCAATAGACGACGTAGCCACATGCATGGGCGGGGGTGACCCGGGGCGCAAACGTGCACCGGCCCCCAGGGCGCAACTCGAGTTTAATCGGGTGCTGGTGACCACTACTCCCAGACACCGCCAGCAATCACCACTACGTCAGATTGTTACAGCCACCCACCGTCACCTCTACCACCAACGTATGCGGATGCAGATACAGAGAAGCAGAGGGTGTATGAGAAGATTGTGAGGAGCGCCAGACGTACGAAGGCAGGTTCCCACTTTTCGTTTTGTCATGGCTGCTAATTTATCTCAGGCCATCCGTGACCTCCGTTCTAACCTTCAGCGGGCGATGGACAAGGGGAACATTCAGCCTGCCTCGAGGTAGGTCGATCCACCTGATTCGAGGTTGATAACTGAGCTCTACGTTTTAGGACGAAACCACAAGCCGGGATGGAGGTATCTGAACACATTTCTGCCACATCAGATTCCTAAAGCTATTCCGGCGGGGGACCCTCGGAAAGGGAGATGGAAGCAGCGTTAGCGCTGCTAGCGCTACAAGAAAGCACAGGGTAGAGGATTGTGTTGGAAATGGACATGTACCCAACCACGGTTCGAAACATAACATGCTTGGTTTCGTTTCTCCAGCAGATCGAGCGTGACTCGCTGTAAAACGTGAAAGAAAGCTTCTGGGAGAGGCTGGAGAAAGGTATGTTCGTTCCGGGGAGTCTAACCCAAAATAATGGCCGGAAATAAGACAGACGAGCGACCGGGAGCGTACCACCGGCGTGACCAACTCCTAACGCGTCCTCCGAGCTAGAAAACGCGGACCCAGACTCGGAATGAGGTTCCGGGCTTGCAGGGGGCCAGGAAGACCGCAAAACGGACGGATAGACCTAGACTGGAAATACAAAACTGCGGAAGGGGAGAAAGTGCTAGCTCAACATGCGGGAAGGCATGAAGAAACACACGAGAAAGGTAAACTACAAACCCGGACCCGAAATAACGCGACCCAGGATAACGAAGGGTACCCAGACTCCGAGGGGGTCGTTTCCGACCGGAAACCCATCGCGGAACACCGGAAATATATCAGAAAGCGTCGGAAAGTCGTCCCCGTCGGTACGCGCAACCCGGCCGATACCCCCAGCGACCAGCGCTCGGAACGGATCTATTCCAACCAGAAACGGGCCGGGAAGACGCTGGGGCGATCGAAAAAGACACCGGGACGATCGCGGCACCGTCGGGAAGACCGCGGGACCATCGGATTGATCTCAGGACATCGGAAACACGGTAAACGTGAGATACGCATGCAGGGAACGTTGGTTCCTTACATCGCGCTGCTCTCATCCAGCGGTTTCATGTCCACATGACTTACACCAGTCTGTACAGAACACTACAGACCTGCAGAACACCCAGCTCTGTATGCAGGGCCTACAGACTGCGTAGAGTCAGAGTCACAGCGCATACGGACCGCACAGACCCGTACGGACACGGAAAGTGACGTAGAATTTCACAATGCTAACCGTCGTACTCAAACCCTAACCAACGTTGAACGTTCGTAAAAGGAGTACGTTGCAATAACCGCACGACACGAATTCCACATGATATACCCTGGAGAAGGAGGGCTCACCGTCGTCATCATTGCCTCTGTGACCCTCTGTGCTGCTGCCATCATCGTCCGCATCATTGTCGCCACAGTGTCATGGCATCGGTGACCTCCATGCAACCGCCATCCTCATCCTCAACATCGGGCCCCGGCGCCAGGGGTACTGTGGGCATCGTCATCACCGTCACCTCCACGCTGCTGTCGTGCTCGTCCTGGTCCTGCCCTGGCATTGGCCAGGGGTGCATTGTTATGCGGCCCCTCCGACCCTTCCCTAGGGAAGGGAGGAAACCACGGAAGCTGTACTAGCATTTCATGGCGATGCCAGCGAACAGAGATGAACGATTTATCATGCCGGACGTGAATGAACAAACTAAAATGGTGTTGGCCTAATGACAGAACCTGATAAAGGCACGAGGAGACGTACTCCCGCCTACGCTCTACACGAGGTCAGGATACGAGTCATTTCGTGATGAACATCGAGAAATCAAGTAGTCGATCATGGTATCGTCGTGGTCCTTGTGAATGAACGCCAGCCCTTTTATGCCATCGTGCCAAGGGACTCTCGTCGAAATTGATACTGGATACTTCACTTCGTCTTCCTTTCCCGCCCAGTCGAAGTCGATCAGTTTGAGGTTCCCTTGGGGAGTGACCATGACATTGGGTTCACGAAGGTCCCCAAACACATAACCGGCATGGTGAAGGTGCTTGAACGCTTTCCGAAGGTCGTCTCCGAAAGTGTCGGGAATCTTCGGCTTCCCGGTTTTCACGGCCTGTGCGAACGTGCCTCCTTCGACAAAGGCCATGACGACCATGCGTAGGTCGCCGTACGATGGCATACCGTCGTCAACGTCAATCTTCCCACAGTAAAGTAGTCGTGGGGCAAAGCCGATGGATGCCATCTCCCGGTGTGCATCTTCGCCATATGGGGTGGTCACGAACTTGACGACGACGTGCTTGCGCTCGTCCTCGATGGTTTGAGCGAGATAGGTAACGCATGATGCCTCTGATTCGAGAGGTCTGATATATTGAAACCTCACCGCACGGTGGTTTTCCTCCAGGTATGTGTCCGGAGACGGCGAGAAGCGGGGATGAATGCGAGGGTGATCGGGAAGCAAAGCTGGGACCTCCTCGAGGGTTTTATACCAGGAAATCAAGAGGTCGAGGGACTCTCTGAGAACATGAAGGACGCGGGCGATTCGGAGGAACTGGCCATGGTCATGAGTAGAGTGAACAGGAAGCCAAAGAAAGTCGGTGAGTCGCTGGACGATACAGTCCGAGGTGTAGATACCGCCCATGATTGAAAGCCAAGGACCAGCACTGGCGAGGATGAACGTGGGGAAGGAGCATCTGAAAGAAATTGGCTTGTTCTGGGTGAAAACTGATTAGCCAGGAGCGAAAAGACGAGATGGAAGGAGCGGGGTCACCTCTGGTTGGCAGACCATACGCCGATAGGAGAAGGCAGCTTGGGTTGACGGGTCTGACCCTCCATCGCCAAACTCGTTCTTTTCCTCGGCAACGATCAGAAAGGCTTCCACCTCCTGGGATTGACCGCGTTCCATAACGTTGCACCGACCAGTCACCACGAAGTCCGGCATGGTGCGATCAGAGTTTTGGCGGAAGTTGACAGGGCGGCCGAGGATGTTCTCCCAGATGGGACCGAAATGGTGTTGGCGAGAAGACTCGTTATCGTGGATTGCAGCGAAACGCACGACGAGTTCTCGGACATTGCGAACGAAGTCATCGGGGACGTGATGATTAGGATCAAAGGCGTTGCTGGAGAAGTGTGCAAAGGACGGATGAAACAATTGGATAGGAGCTGCCACGGTATCGACTGGTTTCTTCTGGGCAAAACGACAATCTAAGAGAGCGGGAACGGGAAGTGATTGAGCATTGGGATACTCGTTCGATTTCGCGGATTGGCAAGGGGTGAGACTCCTGGAGGCCGTGCGACAGGTATGGAAGAAACCTTGTCGGACGGAAATTGGTCAACGGTTCGCTCCGTCAAAGGGAAGATGAAACGCTCACGTTGATGCAGCTGAGTGATGGTGTCGAGGCTCTCTCCTGCCTCGTCGTGGGCTGCACGAATTCCTGGGAGGAGTGGAATTAGGGGCAAAAAGATGGTTGAACACCAGAGACGGACCATCAGCTGCACGTCCAACGAGAACATGAAGGTGGGTTTCATCGACAAGATCTCCGAAGTAATCTGATAGATTGGTAGCGGGCAAGAGTTCGGCGAGGGATGGGTTCCTGAGTTTCTCTTCGAGACGTTCATCCTTGGGTAGGAAGACTCTGTAGAGGTCGAGGTCCTTTGCGTCGACGTCGCGAAAGGTGTTCACGTTCTCCATCTTTATTGATTGTTTGAGGTCGTAAACATCTGCGGTCGAGGAAATGGAGATTTTGAAGATGCGAGTCGGGTGTTCACCAGAGATGAGACATTTAAGAACGATTTCGCGAGTGGGGCTGGGAGGCATGGTGGAGACTTGAGGAGCAGAGTTGGGTGAGAGTCAAAGATGATCAGCAACAACAATGGTGGAACAGGAAAAGTGGCGAGGGGTGAGATCACGTGCAGGATGAGGGACGAACGCTGGTACGAGGGTAGACGTTGAAACTGAGGTGCTAAGGTCCATTCTAGGTTCAGCTGATTGTAGGAGACGGATGCCGCAAGCGTTGTCCGCGGCGGGTTTGGATGGCCTTCGAACCTGTCATGGGACTACCAGTCTACGGTACGACGGGGTGTTGGAGATCATCTCGTTTCCTAGGAAATACTTAGCACCTTTTGGAGAGTTTCACTACGTTAGGATATTTGGACGAGAGCGCCAGCCACCTCAGGCCTCCGGTTAGTACGCTAACCTCCAGTCTCGTACAAGTTCGAGTGGAGGTAAGGCACTACAGTACACTATGGGTAGTCCCTTACTCAGGTACTCTAGTCCTCATGGGCTGGTGCTACAGGTAGCCAAGGATTTAGTCTGGTACGACGTCGACTGGAGTCGTCACGGACTTGTGCTACAGATGGACGATGGTTTCACAGGTTATGAGCCCTGCTTAGCACGGAAATAAAAAAAAAATGAAGACTCACCTCTGGCCAAGGTTAACTGGTTGCCATAAGCCGACCTGACTGAACATAGACGGGATGGTCACCTGAGTGACTATGAGATCACCTGAGCCATGTCAATGGACCGGTGATGGTGATGGAGCAGTGGAATAGCAATGAGTGTAGTTGGATGACTCTGTGGTGTGAGATTCTGTGGGATATCAAGGTCCTCAAGGGCTCCTGCCCATATGCCTATTGGTGGACTGAGCTCTGACCTTGCCTCAGTGGCTACTTCATGTGCACCCTGCTGAGTATCTGTTATGATTTTATCTTTCCCATGTTGTTGCTCCTTGATTCTTATTGATTATCATTGCTCTTCACCAGGTCCTACTAATACTTTGGCTTGTGTTTGTCTTGATCAGACTCGGCCCACTCTTCTAAGTATCATCTGATTACTGGTACTTCATGTCCCCTAACCTCCCATCTGATACATTGGGCTATTTGTCATTTGGTATTAGTCTGTGCAGTAATGGTTTGTGATTCACATTCTATTAACTTCCACTGGATTCTGTACTGTGTGTTTCATGACTCATCACTTCTGTTCAGTATATAGTTGTGGGTCTTGTACAGTAATTACTCAGCTTGATCTGCGTGATCACTATGCAGTCTTCCTCAAACTTGAGTGGACGGAACCGTTGTCTGTCTCATTTGCAGAAGAGATCTCTGATTCCAGGAGAAGCATAGCTAGTACAGTGATGTTGCAACCTCAGGGAGTCCAGATCTGAATTTGGTGTACTAAATGAAGATTGTGTTGCATCCTGTGTAACGTAAGATCAAGCTGTTCCCCAAGCAATAGCCATTGTGCTGTAATTGGCCACCATTTCTAACCCTGAAAGAATACCTGGGAGATCAACCCTTCTGTGGGTAAACCCATACGGAGATGTGAGAACCCCTTAAAGCCAAGAAACTCCAGATAGATGACTATTGACCCAGGAACTGTCTGAGCCTGAAGTGATTGAGGTAGATATCCTTGAAACTGCCCAATCCTTGCTCATTGCCACAGACCAATGCTTGAAATTGCTAGTTGCTGGGCTAGCGGGACTACCTGTTGCCCCACCAGCCTTACATTACTATAGGGTCATTTTGGAATAAAGTTTCTAAATTTATTCACGTATTTTCTTCCATCAATGATCCCATAAAATAGAGTCCATTTTTAGGATCATTTTGATTCCCTGGTCATGCGAATCCGTGGTGCGGTTCTTGAGATAAAAATGAAATAAGGTGATATGGGGTGAATGGGCAAAAACACCATAAAGACATTGTCCAGAGGGCTTGGAAACATCTCCATCGGATTCAGATGGTCTCAGAACCCCTGAGAGAAATACTGGGATGATGTGAACTTGTATATATGGGATGGTATGTGAAGTTTTCCTAGATGGCTAGGAGGAGGAGATGGACCGATTTGCCAATCTGATTTTTTTGGGCTTAGCCAATGTTCCCATGGTCTTCAGAGGGCTTGAAAATGGTAGGATCCATCTTTGTCTTATTTTTTAAGTAGCTCAATTGTGTCCAGAGAAATAAATCTTTCTCAGATCAGGGGTAGTTTGGGTTGATCATGGAGATGAATTTCCCAGGACCCCATGTCTCTTTCCATCTATTACTATGACCTGAGTGAGTGAGTGACCTAGGAAAAATTATGCGGACATTCCTTGCATCCTAGGGTGACTTTAAACCCTAGCCCTATCCATATGCCGCGTCAGCAATCACGCGTTTGCTCACTTTCCCACGCCACAATTCTGGCCACATCCCCTCCTCGACTTTTTGAAGGAGATTTGTGGCACTCCACTCTCCCCAACCAGCATCAAAACTGTGTCCAGGGGTTGCTTCACAACCCTGGTCATGATTTTGATCAAGTACACTTTCATGCCCGAGGAACGGTTAGCCGGCCACATGCCCATCTTGATGGACCTGCCAGTTGATGCTTGCACCGACTGCTGATTTTTTCAGGACGCTCTGCCTGGCCCAAGGACTACCCAAAGGCCCTCTCTGGATGGTTCCACATCTCCTCCAACAAAAATTAGAGTACTAACAGTTGTCAATGTTGTTCAGTAAGTAATTATGTGGGCCAAAATGTGTCAAGGGCAAGATGTGACTGCTGAATTTTGTAGATGCACCCTGGCAAGGATCTAGGTACATCTAGATGTTCCATAGATGCCTATAAACATGGTACAAGAAGAGTTTTGTGATTGGCAGCTGTGGCTGCTGATTGGCAGAACTTTTGATCTGAACCCCCTTCCAAAGGAGGCCTGGCTGTTTTCCCGTCGACCACTGAATTGTCCCTTACAAATACCACCCAGGGATGTTCTAAGGGACGACATCCTGTGTCTGGATTGCAAATACTCGGGTTTGGGTGATTCTGGCTGCATGGTAAGTACATGATTTCCCTCCTCTCCCCCCTTCTCCTCCAATCTCTGTCCACCACCAGTCAATCTCCACCTGCCCTACAGTTAGATTGGTTAGGAATACAGGGAGCGAGGCGAGCTACCCGGACTGATGAATCTGGTTGACTTGGCTGCTGTTAAGCTCTATTTGTCCCTGAAAAACCGGGTTACCGACTAATGGAAACCTAAGCCAAACTACTAACACTAGGTTAGGGGAATTTCACACAACAAAAGTCGTATGAAGGAGGTTGTACTGCTGAGTAACTGTGAATCAGGCTACAGCGGTGGGGACTTTTCATCGCCCACCGGCCCTGTTTTGTCAAGAAGACTCATCAGGCCTGTTTCGGTAAGGAATGTCATAGATCGGTGTACCTTTTTTATAGGTTTCTATTCGCCGTTCGACCAAATGCGGTTAGTGACTCAATAAAGTAATATTAGCATGGCACCTGATGCTGCGATCGGGGTCCATGGGAGTGTCCTTCCGGGTTCCTGGTCCTCGGAAGGGTTGGGTTAGGGGGAATCACACAACAAAAAAGTCGTATGAGAGGAATGTACTGCTAAGTTGCTTGTGAAACAGACAACAGCGGTGGGGACTTTGCGTCGCCCACCGGCCCTGTTTCGTCAAAGAGACTCATCAGGCCTGTTTCGGTAAGGATTGTCGTAAATCGGCGTACCTTTTTATAGGTTTTTGTTCGCCGTTCGACCAAATGCGGTTAGTGACTCAAAAAAGTAGTATTAACACAGTACCTGATACTGCATGTGGTGTCCGTGGGAGTGTCCTTCCGGGTTCCTGGTCCTTGGAAGGCCGACGGAGTTCCGAAGAATTCCGTGTGGGCTTCTCGCGTTTAATTAAACTTAATACTAGAGTTCAAAACTTAAATTAGAACCATGTGACGTAGCGGAGATGAAAAGAAGCATCGGATGCAATACTGGTTTAAAGTCCGACTTAATCTCCGTCTTCCCCCCTCTATCCGCACAAGGCCTAGGCCTGGGGACCAAAAGAGGAAACTCGTTCCCACACGAAGTGGAGACG
>JBBPKF010000441.1:0-12245 GCA_038089175.1 Binderoboletus segoi | reverse complement strand
CTGAAAGTATCATCCCGCACTTTATCATGAAAGGCGAGCACCTACCGCCGGACGAACGTACCATTTGCTCACTGGCTGTCCTTCTTGATATACATCATCCATGAGCGATCCATCGGTCTTCAACATCATTCCTGCTACGATTACGCCCGCATTCATCATGCCTTTAAGGAAGCAGTCTAAGGCTTTTGGACTGCCCCGGACGGACGCAGCCTTCTCGTCAAACCGATGGTCGGTCTCCAGCTAGTTAACCCCACCGGTGCGGTCATCAAGGACCTGGAAACGGGAGGGGACGCATTGAGCAACGTTGGTGCCGTACCATCGCCTGATTCGAGATACTTTGCCTATTGGGCAGAATACGCCTGGAATATCGACCGCAGCTTTAGCATCTTTATATACGACGCCTCCTTGGGCGTCCGTCTCAAGCACATTCCAGGCTTCTTCAAAATCACATGTGGTAGATTTTCTGAGGAAAGCGACCTTTTCGCTTGCGCACATGGAGACGGGGTCGTGCAGGTCTGGGAACTCCCACGTGCGCTGTGTAAGACCACTATCGTGACGGGGCACGTCGCCATCACGGCGCTAGAATTCCTGCCTGGAAGCGACACTCTTGCGGTGGGAAGTGATGAAGGCTCCGTGGAGATACGGGTGGTGGAGGGCGGCGACGTTGTACATCGTGTCCGGTGTTCGCCATCGAGTGTTCTGGCGCTTGCAGTACCGAACGAAGCGTTCATCATGATCGTCGGTCACGGAGATGGTTCCATGTTTGTTTGGGATCCGTCGCATACCAACACCACCCCCCACTGCCTTTCGCCTAGCGCGCATGAGGAGATGTCAGAGGGTGAGGACAAGGATACGGATGGTATCGATTTCATCAAATTCACCTACGGTTATCGATCTATCTGCACGCGCAGCCTTAAAGGTGTTGTCTGCACTTGGGACTTGACCTGTTGCCTCGCCGAATATGCTCAACAAGCAAAGAAAGCGTCGGTGGACGACGCAACGGCCGATACCACTACTTCTATCCAAACTTCGGGTTCTGATCCCTCTGACAGGTCGACTAATCAAACTATACCCATCGGTCTCGACACACGAGACGTCACGGTCTCCCCGGTCAACTTCACGCCTCTGGCTGCTGAGCTCGTTTCCGAAAGCGAAACCTCCGAACACCAGTCGACAACATCCCAAATTATCCCTGGGAAGCTCACCATCAACCCAAACCCACCGCCGACATCTTCGATGACCAATCCTTCCTGCCCACACCTTGTCTCCCGTTCCGGTCCCGACATTGTCTATGACAGATACTTCCGAACCGCGTACTCCGTAGACTGCCGGGAGGGCTGGGTTTACTGTGGGTCTAAGAGAATGTTCTGGGTGCCCGGAGACCTCCGACCAAGTTCACCTATCGCGCTGTCCGCGTTCGAGGACAGGCTCGTGGTCCTGACCAGGTCCGACTCGACTGTGTTCTTTGATTTGAGTGAGACTCGTCGTGTTCGGTTTTGCGTATCCTGTTGTTGATCGTATCGCATTCTTTGCTAGGGCCGATGGTCGATGCCATTAAGTGGACTGGACAGGACACCGAGACCTGACTGGGTGATGCTCACAGTTCCTGGGAACACGGAATAGCGGGGGCTCGCGGAATTTGTCGAAGAAAAATCGACGGACTTGACGAGAATTCCACGACCCGAGATGAAATCTCAGGAGGCTAAAGAAGCAAAGCAAGACATGGGGTTGACAGCGTGCGAATTGGCCAACTGCATGAAACCCAATTGCCAACAAGCCTATCCCATAAGGGACGCCATACTACGTGAGTCCCGGATGCACCTTCAACTTTGTGCTCGCGAGAAATGGATATGTGGGTTCATGAAGACCGTCGGATTAAGGGTTACAGTTGTACTTATGACGGAACTCGATTACCCTCCCAATACGCGGAGCGAGGCCTGCAGCGAATCGTTGGCAAAGTGCGCAACGAAAGTAAACATCGTTAGGCGGTGGCGGGAGCAGTCTCCCTTCGAAACTCCATTGTCTTGCATCGCAAAACCCACACAATGTCCTTAATTTGAGTGTAGAAATCAATACGAAGTATCTCACTACATATGTTACAAAGCAGGAGCGAATATGACGGTCATCCGTATTGCGACATCGAGGTGATCTCTCCGGCGCGACATAGCATCGTCCGCACGGTCGAACGAATGCTAGTGAAACATCGTACATGAACTTGTAGTTGTCACCGGCTATCATCTTGGTTCCTCGAGGTCGATTACTCGATTGGTCAGACGTTCGCAGATGCGAGGGTAATCCCTGGCGTTCAACCACCCGATGGGAAAGCCGAAGACGCATCATCCATAAAAACCTGCACAATATGATCGAAATTTAAGTGGCGAAAATCGACAGGAAGTAGCTTGCTACATTCATTACAGAGAAGATTTGATGGAATATGACATCCTAATTCAACTTGCGACGCCGGGGTGATACCCCGCGGTATGATATGCATGTTGCACCGATGCTGATATTATTAGTGAATGAATGATATGCAAAACGGATAGAAGGACCCACCTAAGCATCGTCCCCTGGCTTCCATCCATCTTGGAAATCAAAGTACCACTTCGGCCGCACGGTATTATCGAACCCGAACGCTTTCTGTACCATTCGGATGACGTCTTCCTCGTCCTCATCGATGAGCATTTTGTCCTCTATTGTGTAGTTGTCATACAGCACGAGGATACAATCGCAGTCTGCCGTGGGTTCGAAAGGCCACTCGAGGGTGAGTTCGTAATGAGCATATTTCGACACGCGTTCCGTCGCATTGTACAAGGTCACGGGCGATACCACGGAGCGAAACTGGGGGAGGTACTCGGTCACATTGTGCTGTCTGCATATTCGTAGAGGGCATCACCGTCGATGGGAAATGCGAAGTGTACGAGCGGCGGCTGTGGGTTGGACTCAGTGATGTAGTACTGTTCTGGAAGATCGTCCATAGGCCACCGCGGTGCGTACAGCTTTCTCCGCTCTTATGGGTACCCCGGGTGGATATCAATAACAATCGGCGACTGGAGAATGAACGGTACAAACTTGTCTGCTCTGCTCACGTAGCTGTTTCATACGCTCTGATTTTGATGACTGAGTAGACATGCTGAAGCAGTCGTAATTCACAGTCAGTAGAGAGACAACTTGCATATCTTGAAGGAAACTACACATCACGTGACTAAATTGATAAGTCCGATGTGTCAATCAGCTCACTGACTCAGAAGCCTTGTTCAGTTTGCGAAGACTTGTGTTTTAAGCTTTTCCAGACCCCCACAGTAGTGGGGGAGGGTTCTTCTCGGACAGAAACACTCCAGTTCCAAGCCAAAAGTCGTGCGGGAAATTGGGATGGATGCCCATTTGACAATAGCGCATGTCTGACCTCGGTTTGAATGACGACGATGCATAAGCAGAGCCGCCCGGGGGAGTCCTCAAACGTGGTCTCTCGTCTTGCTCTATGCATATGTATGGAAAGCAGGTACTCGAACATCACATGTGAGTAGTAAGGGTCTCTCTGAGATTTGGGCAACGTTCGCTTAACACAATGGCAAGTTCATTTACAAGGAGCCGTGTATCGTACCGCGCTGCAGGGAGGGTGCCTTGAGCTCCCCCTCACAGATCGTGAACCCGTCGCGATATTCATCTATTTCCTTGAATTTTATTGTTTGGCTTTCGGTGTCATTGAAAAACCATCATGTGCACTGCATCACATGTGATCATGCCTTTGTTGGCCGCATACCGGTTATGGATAATTCGCTCTTTTTTGGTCTCCATCATGGAGAGTCGACTTTGATCCTCGCAAGGGTGGTCGAGTACTTTGAATTGGCGTACTTGTTGGAGATCAGCCCGTCGTAGCGTACACTCCCCATTCCTTTACGCTGCCTTCCTTATTTGGACACCTCCGTTACTTAGTCGTCCCCGTTCGTTCCCGCTTTCCTCCAGTCTCGTACCACGTCGACTGGAGTCCTTACGGACTCGTGTTACAGATCGACCGTCCTTTCACAGTACTACATACACTATGCCCTTCTGCACGATTTGAAGGAACTCAGGAGTCAGCACCTGTATGACTTTGAGCGCCACATTGATTGCGCGTCATGACACACCTTGCTGGCTTGTTACTCAGAGTCCGCGTACGAGCGTAATGTGCCTCAACTGATAGCCAATGATCTTGGAGGACTGGGTCATTTCCTGCCCGTTCGAAGGACCTTACTCGTTCGGTTCTCCTGCTAAAAAACCAAGCGTCTCCAACGAATCCTTTGACATGGACTTAGAAGTGATCTAATGAGGAAGTTACCGTACCCTTGATCGACGTCGTTGTACCCTGCAACTGTTGTGACTCGACGAATGAACATAAATATTTGTTCTTGATTCTGACACTTGCTTTGTTGTGTGCTCACGAGGGAGCCGGGAACCTACAACTCCGGCGCCACTACGATCACATTTTGGCGAATCACGACTCGAAAGTTACTCAGCATTTTGGACTCGACAATGTTTGCAAGTTCGTCCCTCTCGCCTCATCCACAAGAATCCGTACAATATCCTTAAAATTTGAGCGGTAGAACCCGATACGAAGCAGCTCGCTACATATGTTACGAAGCAGGAATTTGTTGGAATGTGACGATCATCATCTATATTGAATGTCGAGACGATATTGATTTTTTCCGGCACGACATGGCATTGCAATTTGCTATGCGTGCTAAAATAGATATTCGTCAGTCACTGCCCCTAGATGCAAGGTGTGCAATGAACGAACGGGAGTTACCTAGGGCCCGTGGGAGCCTGGCCGCCATTCGTCATGGAAATCGAAATACCACTTCGGTCGCACAGTCTTGTTTAACCCGAGCGCTTTCTGTACCATTCGGATGACGTCTTCCTCATCCTCATCGATAAGCATCTTGTCCTCTATCGTGTAGTTGTCATACAACACGAGAAGTAGATCGCAGTCGGCCGTGGCTGTGAATGGCCATTCAAGTGTGAGTTCGCATTGAGCGTATTTTGACACGCGTTCCGTCGCATTGAATAGGGTCGCGGGTGATATTTCGCTGCGAAACCGGGGATGGTACACGGTCATATTGTGCTTGTCTGCATATTCGTAGAGGACAGTGACGTCAATGGGAAATGCGAAGTGGACGAGCGGCGGCTCCGGGTTGGACTCCGTGATGTAGTACTGATCCGGAAGGTCATCCATGGGCCACCGCGGCGCGTACAGCTTTCTGAGTTCCTACCAGGTAGATATCAGTAACAGCCAGCGACTGAAGAATAAACGGCCCAACTTGTCTGCTCTTTTCACGTAGCTGTTTCATGCGCTCGGATTTTGACGGCTGGGTAGACATGTTAAAACAGTGATCAATCGCTATAGGTGAATAGACTGCACCACTGTGGCGCCTTAGTACATACCGAAGCAAACCACACCACCTGGCGGAGTTGACATATGTCAATCAACTCAGTTGATTTCGATACGCGCACACGAGGTACATCTACAATAGTATCACCATCTGACTGCTTTTAGGGAACAATGATAATATGACCGCCTGGCGATCGATGGGAGCACAGCACGATAATGAAAAAAAAAGCTCTCATGCAAAATTGGTTGGCTTGACCAAACCTTGACAGGTTTGTACCCGTCATGATTGTTCTCCGGTCCACCAGCCCACAAACCACGCTCCGGTATCAGAAGACAATAAAAGCATGAGCTATATATAGGGTCTTCTGTGGATCTGTTATCAGTAGGTGTTCCGCTCCCTACAGTAACGCACTTTAGCCTGAGCTTGTTGGAATTGGCAAGCGCACGCGCAGCCACAAGCGTGACCGGGCCGGTGCATGTGCGGTGCATGTAATGCACCCCTAGCATTCCACCGCATCATATGGTCTCCATTCCATTATCTCGTGTATGTATTCTGTTCTTTATACCTGTGTCTTTTAGTTCCGGAACCCTATGAACTCCGTTATAGCCCCATTCATAGGTTACAGCATTACTCGTATATAAGATGTACTGATTCAGTCTCGAGCACCTCAGTCCGTTGTTGCACACACAACTGAGGTGAGCTAATACTTTTATGTTCTTTTACCTACTCTTACTTACTTGTACATAGTCTCTGATAGGTAAATACATATAGTCCATTGTTGCACACATGACTGAGTCTCTGATAGGTAAATACAATTAGTCTGTTGTTGCACACATGACTGAGTCTCTGATAGTCACATGCAACCCAAGATCATAACTTTTACAGAGCTATAGGTCATTAATGTCTTCCTCTGATTCTCTGGTAAGCTCGCAAGTTTCCATGTATGTCCCTGGTCTCACTGAGCATATGATCATCTCTATGACCCATAGATGGTGCTTTTCCCTGAGCAGACCTTTTTCCATTGTCTTCAGGTGCTTTTCTACAATGAATTTCCTACAAGTAATGGACATGATGAAAGCCCCATCTATGGTGCAACAAATTTCATTCTTACCTGCTTTTGCATGAGTGCTACTGTCACAGCTTCAAAATTCAAAGATATCTTTTTAGTTTCTTTTCCTCAAAAAGCTCTGAAGAAGCCTGAAGCAAGGAATTTGAGGGGTTTCTGGGCACCTGACTTTACTGTCCTCATTGCTCAATCTACTTCTGGCTAGCAGTCTGCTAAAGAAAAGCTTGATGACATAAGCCCTCTCATCGGGGAGGTCAAAACCTGGCCTGCAAAGCTTCCTTGGTTTGGCAAGGATAGGTTTGAACACCTGGACTTTGGTACAGCTTTCATACCACACTTCCACCAGATTGGTGCACAGCTCAAATATGCCAAAGAGAAGTTCAACCAGAAGCTGATCTATGTGCTGCTCAGTGTCAATGTATGATTTACTCTTTTGCACTTCCCAGGCAATACTCCTTCCATAATGTGGTCCACTGTCATCAAAGAGCATAAACTGAGGCTTACTCCTGCTGCCATTTATGTGCTTTATGATCACATTGAGGTTCCACCAGCTCCAATAGTCAACCATGATTGTACACAATTTTCTCGAGAGTTTCTTTATGCTCTGGAGTTGTCTGTCCAAACCCTTTCCAATATAACCATGGAGCCACATACCTTCTTCCGAGCCCTGGAATGTACTGCAGAACATTTTGCTGAACTGGTAAGTTGCACTAAATTATCTGCTGCTTTCAATATGAAAGAAGACGTTTTGGCTGGCAAGTTTATCCCTCAAGGAAAGCTTGGATGAAGAAAGGCATCATGCAGGAATGAATGAAAAATATGCTCATGATGAGGATTCTACAACCCAGGGTGTTGCATCTGAAGAATTGGAAATGACGGAAACCTATTTTGAAAACCAGCTATACCCCTATGGATTCTCCAAGACAATGGATTGCAGAAAAATTGTCCACCCACATATGTGACAGTGATCCCATGAGGAGGAGGCCAAGAAAGCTGCTGATTGTCTTGTGGGATCACCTCACACAGTGTGCATTGTCTCACACACTGGGAATGCAGCTTTCTGTGACAATGGGACAAGGTTCCAAATGTAATGACTCCCTCCAGCAGTCAGAGAGTGCCTGTCACTGTAAGTGGCTTAATGTTCTTGGTGCTAGATAATAAACATTCACATTTTGAAGGCTCCCATGTCTGATGGAGACAAGGCAGACAAAGAAAGACCTTCTTGTCACAAAGCAAAAGCAAAGAGGAAAGGCAGGAAATAATGTGCTAGAGGTGAATGATAGGACATAGGTCATGTTGGGCTGTACTATTCACCCGCATTCTCATCAAATGTACCTGAAAATAAATTTGTCACTGTGCCTATGAGAGCTTCAAGTTAGCTAGGTTGCTATGGATGCAAAATGGGGTTGCATTCTGATTCAGTAAATCTGTGAACGAATACACATGTGTGCTGGTATGTAGATGATATCTGCCTGGCTTCTCAGAGATTGACTTGCCACAATGTTGTTGAGCAGTTTGATAGGATCCAAGGTAATTGATCATTGACAAGGAAGCATGCCTGACCCATGATCTTGTTATTCATCTGCATGCAGCCTTGCAACATGATGGACAGACCCAATCTGATGACAGTTCTACATTAAATACATGCCCATGACAGGCTGCCACTGTGATCACTGCTATGAGTGTGACCAGTCATGCTAGGAGGTGCCAAGGCTGCAGAAGGACCCACACTCCTGAATGACAAACATCTATCAGCAGGTAGAGTTTGTCAAGAACTTGGTGAAAACCCATTCTGAGTAGTCCCTGACCACTAGGACCTCATATGATCAGACCAAAGTATTTCAATTGTTTGTACATCTTGGGGCGGCCATCCTGTTGTTCCTCCAAGTGAACTGCAGAAACACAATATAAAGAGGGGAAGGCATAGATAGAAGCCCTGCAAGTGAATGTGCCATGGAAACACATTGCATGCCACACTCTCTGGGGAAGCCCTGGCCATGCCTGCCTGCTCAAGAATTTGAGTGAAGAGGAACTTACCAGCTACAGCCTCCTTTGTGGGGAGAGCTTCCACCACCAGGTGATGGGGTACTGTGATGTGAGGCTCACTATGCACAAATGTTGAAAGGACCATTGGGGACCCGTAATCCTACACTTCATCATGAAAGGCAAGCACCTACTGCCAGATAAATGTACTGTTTGCTTATTGGCCATCCTTCTTGATACACGTCATCCACCAGTGATCCATCAGTCTCTTCAACATCACTCCTGCTATGATTACACATGCATTCATCATGCAGGCCCTCCAATAGCATTGTGCCGTCTACAGTGACATCACGTCAACCAATATCCTTTTTGCACTCCTTTAACAACTTATGAGGGCTTGTGTAATTGGTTTTTGGAAATTTGGTGCTTTGAAAGAAGGTCAAGGAACACCACTGTGGTGTGCAATGCCTGGAAAATCAGATGTATTATCTAAGAAGAAGCTGAGAACGAGTGTTGTAACTGTTGTTACTCTTGGCAACCCTTTCACTATGCACACCAACAGAGTCCAAACACCCTTCTAGATATCACACTTTGTGCACCCACAAGCCCCCAGGAAACTGCTGATGAAGGTACATTGGACTTTCCTGAATGATGTAGCCTTGAACTCATACAACCCCTGCCCCACTTTCTGTCTGCTCAGTGTTCTCCCCCTTTCCTGTGTGCCTCCTCATTGTTGAAGTATTCATTGTTGTCACCGTCATCACCACACCATGCCAGCTTGCTGTCCTTGTCAATCTCCATTGCTGCTGTCTTTCTTCCTTCTCATGCACTGGCCATTGTGGTCATTGCACTCCATCACTGCCTCCTCTCCCTTTTTGCACCAGCCACTGCCAGTGTTATACTCTGTCACCATCCTCTTGCCGTTGTCACACCCATCTCCCCCTCTTATCCATGCTCACTTGCTGTCATCATCAATCTCTGTCACTGCCATCTTTCTTTCTTTTCATGCACTGGCCATTGTGGTCATAGCAAGATGACAAGCAAGATGATGAGCAAAACAAAGGCATAAGTAATGGCTACATTATGAAGCATTACGATGGCTAATAGATGGGGGAAGGAATGGGGAGTTAATGACCAAGTCCTGGCTTTATATACAATGTGCAGAATGGATAGCTGAATTGTAGCCAAGCAGTGTTCAGAGTCCAGGTAACTCAGAACATTCTAGGTGTTTGGACTTTTTGACAGCTCTAGTCCCTGTGTGTTGTAAGGACCCTGAATAGTAACAATGGACCACAAACTTGCTGAGAATGTAGGTTGGGGGGCTGGCATCAGATTTTTGTAAGTGCTCAGCATCTGGAGGAGTTTGTGGTCTGTTGTTACTATTCAGGGTCCTTATGACACATGGAGACTAGAGCTGTCAAAAAGTCCAAACACCTGGAATGGTCTGAGTCATCTGGACTCTGAACACTGCTTGGCTACAATTCAGCCATCCATTCTGCACATTGTATATAAAACCAGGACTTGGTCGTCAACTCCCCATTCCTTCCCCCATCTATTAGCCATCGTAATGCTTCATAATGTAGCCATTACTTATGCCTTTGTTTTGCTCATCATCTTGCTCATTGTCTTGCTCATTGTTCTACTTGTTGCCCTGCTCACTGTCTTACCCATTGTATCTATTATTGTTGACATGGTCAGTGACATCAAATGGATTTAGTAGGTGGGTTTCAGGCTATTAGTTCAGTAGTTAGCATTATAGAAAATATCATCAGTTTTTCATGTTACCTTAGGGCTGTGCAAGAGTGGAAGAGCACTTGTCCATGCATGGCATGCAGTAGGCATGGTTAAGTTTATACCTGGCATTGTTGACAAGACTGTGGAAGGGCAACTACAGGGATACATGCAAGCAATGAGAGGGGTAGATGCTGTTACACTGCAAGTCAGAGACTTGCTTCCACCAGAGTACTTCCTGGCGAGACAGCTATGGCTGGACGATGCACAAGGTGAGAGAGCACCCTATTCCAGTGTGAATGAACTATGTGGGCAAGACTCTTCCATGAGCTCAGCAACCTTGATGGACTTGATACTGTTCGGTTGGATGACAAAGGTTACAGTACTGCAGCTAGGCAGTACTTGAGATCACAGCTACATGAGATGGCATGTACCACAAGGTCAGGATAGCTAACTTAGGGTGATGAAGCCTAAGAAAGATACTTGCTCTGATTGCAGGGGAATACAGAAAGAACAAGGTGCAGGACATGATGTGTGGTAGTGACTTAAGTACAGAGTGAGAAGAGATAAGGGCAGGTGTATAGAATGTGATGGAACATCAGAGAAATCAGAAGGTTGCATAAACAAAATGACTAACATGCTGCAGATGACCAAGGTATAGAATAAGAAAGAAGGTAGAAGAAACTGGTCTCTGAAAGGCAGCTAAACCTGAGTCAGTCGGGGAAATGTCCATATTGAAGTATGTAGAGAAAAAGCAGTAGTTGAAGTGTTAAAGCAAAGATAAATGTACAAGTGGCCCTGTGTAGTACGTTGGGTAGCCAAGAGTCTATGAAAGCAAGTGGAAAGGTAAAGCGAATAAGAGTGAAGAGAAGGCAAATTTGTAACAAATGCAGGGCATAGAATGGTTAAGATATGGCTTCACTGGAGATGGGGCAACATTCAATGCCATACATGAATAGTTCCTGGTAGTGGTTCAAGGGATGATGGGTTGAAGAAAAGGGAGGCAGAGCAAGCAGCATTCATGCTGTACATGAGCAATACTTTATGGGATGTTGAGTGTCGAATACCACAGTAATATGATGACAGCCTTGGCACTAGGCTGAGCATAAGGAAGTCAGTGTATCCACAGCAAGTAGGGAATTTGATGACAATCCAGAATTGGAACTCAATACATGAGACTATCAAACAACTTAGTATGGTGGATGCTTGATAAGGTATGCAGGCCTACCTGAGATGAAGCAGAGGGTGATGGTGTCTGATGTGTGCTCCTGAGGAGCTCGAGTGACACAGGCCATGAATGCACACATCACTGGAGGGTGTGCCTGCACAGTGATATTGCCTTGGTCACCTCAAGAGCAATGCCCTCCCTAGGGACAGGTTTGATGGTGAGCAGCTTGCATCCAAGGTACCTGAGGTGATGTGGGAGCTGTTCATTGAGGTGATGTACCATGACAGGTTCCAGGTGCTGAGGAGCATAGTGACATGGACCTCACTGTGGTGGAGTTACACATGCTGGACATGTTGCAGATCCTGTTTAGGACAATGGGTGGTGTGCAGGACCTCAAATGGGAGGACAAGGCAAGAATGAGAATGGGGATGCAGCCATTTAGGGAGATGAGGTAGTCACATCTGTGGCTGAGTTTGTGGAGTTGCTGAGCTTTGACTAGTTGAATGTGCTCATGATGACACTGATGGACCTTGAGTATCTCATATCACTCAACTTGCATGCATGTGTGTGTGCAGATGAGATGGGGTGCAAGGTGGTGGACCAGTTGGCACTCTTGTTGCTGCTCGTGGTGGCTGCTAAACACTGCACATGCAGGGATGCATCATGATGATGGCACAAGCAGAGAAGCTGAACACAGAGATGGCCTACATCCTGTAGAGCCACACAATTGAGAACCACAGATGGGGTAAGTCAACTCTGGCAGCAGGGATAGGTGTTGGGATGGGCAAAGGGTGACACTGTAAATGAGTGCACATGGTAAGTGTCATATCCCGGACCAACTCTGGTCCTCCACACCACCTCCAGTCCATTCTGACCATCCCTGACCCCTCATAAACAACTCCGTTCCACTTCCATCCCATCTCCAATCCAT
>JBBPKF010000438.1:0-12278 GCA_038089175.1 Binderoboletus segoi | reverse complement strand
GGACTTGGCTTCACTGTATGTGGTACACCCTTGCATGAGTCCTGGTTCTGGATTTATGGAGTGGAATAAGTTGGAGGGTTAGAGGTCAGAGGAGAACCATCAAGGTTCAAGTCAGAGGAGAGGTAGTCAAGTTTCATTGATATTCAAACTGAAGTATTTACAGGCTAGTGTACAGGATTTATATACTACAGAGAAATCAGATGACTAAGGAGTTCAGAGGTCAGGTAGAAGATGTACCAGAGGTGCTGCAGAGCTGTGCTCCACAGTTGACACTGCACAGAGGAATCTAAGTAGCAGAACTAATACTAATACAGATAGAATGAAATGGAGCATATTGTAATGGAATGGAACATTAAAACATAGCATTGGTACAAAAGGAAATTGGTTGAAGTTGGGTGGAGTTGGTGTTGGAGTGACATTGGAGGATCAGAGTTGGACTTGTGGACCCAGAATATGACAGATTGTCACTGTTATGGTGGTTTCCATGTGACTGCTATCACCACCATCATTACAGTTGTCCACCCATGGCTGCATGCTGTCATTGTTGCCATGGAGTTGTGGGATTGCACTATACAACCCTCATCTTCATCACTGTAGGGAAGTAGAGTCAGCCCCACCTGCACCACTGCCACTGCTGCCATCATGGTCTCCAGCAATGCCATTACCATTGTTCTCACAGCACCACAGGATTGGTCATGGGTGCACATTGACATTATCATGCAGTTGGGTCCTCTCAGCCATTATCACCATTGTCATGATGTGGTGGCATTGGCCATGGGTGCATGATGTCATCAAGTATGCTTGGGTCCCCCATGCTGCCATTGCCACCAACCTTGTGGTGTGTGGCTTTGGTCATGAGTGTGCATTGTCATTGTCATGCAGTTGGGCCCCTCATGTTGTTGCAACACAGTGGCATTGGTCATGGATTGTTGTTGTGTGGTGGGTCCCCTGCACTATTACCTTGTCACCATTGCCATCCTCACTTGGTCACTGTCATCATCACCATGCTCATTGCACCATGGTACTGGCCACAGGCATACTGGCATCATCATCATCCTTGTTGCACTATGGCAGTGTCCATGGGCATGTTGATGCAATCATTTCCATTGTAGTGCCATGGCATTGGCCACAGAGATGCCAGTGTCAATGTCATTCTCCCTGTTCTCATTGCACTGTGGCACTGGCCATGGAAGTGCTGGCATCATCATCATCATTACCATTGTCACACCATGGCAATAGCCATGGCATGCTGGCATTTATCATGGTACTGGCCATGGGCATGTCGTTCTCATTGTGCTGTGACACTGGCCATGGACATGCCATTGTCATTGTCATCATCATAACCATTGTGGCACCATAGCATTGGCCCTGGGTGCACTGGCATAGTCATCATCCTCATGACACCATGACACTGGTCACATAGACATCATTGTCCTAGTTGTCTTTGTTGTGCCATGACACTGGCCATGGGCATGCTGACATCATTGCCATGGTGGCAGAGCAGGGCACAAGAGAGCAATTGTACCCAAAATAGAATGAGCAGGAAGCAAGGTAAGTGGTTGTACTTGGATTGGGATGGATGGTGTGGGTAAGTCAAGTAGATGTGCTCACAGCTTGGACAGTGGAGTGAGGCAAGTGAAAGTGGATGAAAAGAGGAAGCAAAATTGAAGGAAATGAAATCAACCTTGATCATGTGACCAGCCCATTTAGGAAAATTTTCTCTCAAAGTTTCAAAGTTTTGGGAAATTGAATACTACACTTCATTAGATTACATTAGTATTCAACTCTACAAGTCAGATGTCATGAATCCATCACATGGCTTCATTGTGGTATCACATGACTCATCCTCTGCTAGTACTTTAGACTTTTTTGTGCTCCACAGCCACAATCAGTGAGCATAGTGACCATTATCTACATTGAGACTATTCTTACCTTCAATGAATTCTGTTTAAATCAACCCATGTTCTCTGTTCAGTTTGGTAGTTTATTTCTGAACTTGTACTTGTTTGAAACAAGTTGTTTCCTGTAATTGCTTTCTGTGTTGCAGCACTGGCTGGTTCAAGGTGCAAAGACTTCCCTAGGGCTGGAATGCTAGTGGAGCTAGTGGAGTAATTTTCATAGGTACATGCTATATTATTTTAGGTGTGTAGCATTATAGATCATTTTATGGTCAATAAGTAATTCCTTGCAAAGCCTTATCATTGTGTGCTAATCTGCTTCGGAATGTCCCAACTATTATCTTTCAATATGAAAATTACAATGGTTGGGCAGTTGGACAATAATGTTCTAGTTAATTCAGAATTATAAATCATCTTATGGTAAAAAGGTAATTCCTTGCAAGTCCTTATTATTGGACACTAATATGTTCTGCAATTGTTAAACTAGGTTGGACTAACTCTGGGAAATTCTGGAACTCTGGAGTTTGGTCAGACAGGACTTGGCTTCACCATATGTGGTATGCCCTTGCATGAGTCCTGGTTCCAGATTTACAGAGTGGAATAGGTCAGAGGGTCAGAGGTCAGAGGAGAACCATCAAGGTTCAAGTCAGAGGAGAGGTAGTCAAGTTTTGTTGATATGCGAACTGAGGTATTTACATGCTGAAGTACAGAGTTTATATACTACAGAGAAATTGGATGACTAAGGAGTTCGGAGGTCGGGTAGGAGATGTACTGGAGGTGCTGCAGAGCTGTGCTCCACAGTTGACACTGCACAAAGGAATCTAAGTAGCAGAACTAATACTAATATGGATAGAATGGAATGAAGCATATCATAATGGAATGGAACATTAAAACATAGCATTGGTACAAAAGGAAATCAGATTGGAGTTGTGCAGAGTTAGTGCTGGAGTGACATCGGAGGGTTGGACTTGGACTTGTGGACCTGGGATATGACAGTATCCCCCTCTTAGGCCTAAACCCTTGAAGGCCATTGAGGATCACATGTCCTTTGCTGATTCTGCCAGAGTTGAAAATGGAGTTTGAATGAATCTATAAAGTCCAGAGTGGTCCCGGCTTTCCTGCATAGTAACCAACCATGACCATCTACACTGACATCAACAAGTGGTCTGATGAATGCTTGGTGGAGAATGCTGACGATGACAATAATCTGTGGGATGTGAAGGCTGTGAAGCAGAGGAGGCAGGCCAAGGTGAAGGAGGAGGAGGCATGGAGGAAGGCAGAGGAGGAAGCAAGGAGATGGGCAGAGGAGGCTGTGAGGCAGCAAGTGGCAGCTGAGGTGGCAGCCAGGAGATGGGTACATCTGAGACAATGGTGTCATGAGAGCGGAACTGACCAGAGCACAGGCACAACAGGTCCAAGTGGAGCAAGGCTCCAGCAAGGGAAAGGTGCAGGCAGAGCTGATACCAAAGTGCCAGAGGTGCAAGGAGCAGGGGTTCAACTGCATGATGGGTCCAGGAAAGGGGACCTCATGCGTGCCCTGTCAGGAGGCAAAGGCAAAGTGTGAGCAGCCCAGCAAGGTGAAGCTGGAATAGAAGCAGAAGAAGAGGGCAGAGGAGTTGGAGCAGCCTCAAAAGAAGGCAAGATCAGAGGAGACAGGGAAAGAAGAGGTGAGCGACTGGGTGGGATGCACCCAGATGATTGTAGGGCAATCTGGAAACTCCAGGATGCCATGAAGAAGCAGAACAGGTTCCTGAAGGAGCTCATCTACTTGAAGGCAGAGGAAGTATATGGAAGGGAGGAATCAGAGAGCAAGGAGGAGTTAAAGAAAGGAGAGGCAGAAGAGGTAGAGGAGGAACTGGCAGATCTGGAGGACAAGGCAGTGGGAGGGCTGCTGGAGTCCAGAGTAGGGGAGAAAATGTAGCGTAGTATAGTCTTGCCACCTGTACCTCATGACAGGAATGTACAGCATGTCAACTGGGTCAAGCAGAGTGAGGTCTGGGCTTGTCCAGATACTGGAGATGAAACTCTTCAATGAGTTCTGAGGTATGACCAAGCTCAGTGGTGAGGAGCCAGGATGTTTCTGCATCAGGTCCTTCATAGCTAGACCATCTGACCAGATACAACAACTTACAGTTGCATCATCTGCAATCTATTTTGGAGTCGAGGATTTCGGAGATTTCATACTCCAGTTCTCTGTCGACTTCAACCAGAGGCAAAGGGGATTGGGTGTGATTGGGGATGGTGTTGGAAGTAGTGGGTTCCAGTTGAGAGATGTGGAAGACCAGATGAACAGACTTCATGCTGTCTGGAAGCTGGAGGGTGAATGACAGGGAGCCAGCTTGAGCTATGATGGGATACAGTCCTAGATTCTTTTCAGAGAGTTTCTTGGATGGATGTGTAGAGCAGAAGTACTTAGCCTTGATGAAAACCTGGTCACTGACTTTGAAGTCTGGTGTCAGAGTTCATTTGGCATCTGCGGTCCTTGGTACCATTCCTGAGTGGCAGCTAACTCCTGTCAGAGGAATTCATGGAGGGAGTCGAGGTCTATGAAGTACTCTTGGGCTCGGGCAGAGGTCAGGTCTTGTTTGGGATGGACAGTGATGTTGGAGTGGTAGCCCTTGTTAGCAAAGAACGGAGAAACACCTGTGGAAGCGTTCGGAGCATTGTTGTACACAAACTCCACAAGGAGCAGGAGTTCAGACCAGTTGTCTTGCTGGTAGTTACAATAGATCTGGAGGTACTGTTCCAGGGTCTGGTTCATTTGCTCTGTCTGACCATCGCCTTCCAGATGGTAGCTGGAAGTGAAGTGCAGCCGGATGTCAAGAGCCTTTCTGAGGGAGTAGAAGAAGTGTGAGACAAACTCCAAGCCTTGGTCAGAGGTGATATGTGAGGGAACTCCATGTTTGGAGAAGATGTGGAGGAGGAAGAGCTTTGCTAGCTCCAGGGATGTTACCTTGTCATCCATCGGGATGAATATGCATTGCTTTGATAGGTGGTCGACAATGACTAGGATGGTGGTGTGTCCAGAGGAGGTGGGGAGTTGTTCAATAAAGTCCATCAAAATCGAGTTCCAAGGTTTCTCAGGGATGGGAAGTTGTTTCAGAAGCCCATAGAGCTTATGTCTGGGGACTTTGGCATGGGCACAGGAGGTGCAGGAGGAAATGTATCCCTTGACAAAGGTTCGGATGCCCAGCCAGGTGTATTCTTGGTGAATGAGTTCTAGTGTTCAGTTTTGTCCGAAATGTCCAGAGAGCAAATGGTCATGTTTGTACTGGAGGATGTGGAGATGGAGGTCATTGGCCTCAGGGACATAGATGCAGTCATTCAGGCATGGGAAATCTTCAGAGTCAATGGTCCAACAGGAGTTGGAGGGTTCAGGGGTGGACAGATGGATGGATGCAATGGGATTGGAGGGCAGTGTGAAGAGGATGTTGCTGTGGAGGGATTCAAGGTTGAACAGTGAACCAGCCCAGAGAATCAGAGCTGCTAGACATGTCGCTTGGAGGGATGCAGCAAGTTGTTCACAGGCGAAAACAGGTCAGAAATTGCAGGGATTGACACAGGTGTAGTCCCTATCCCCCTCTTTGGGATAGATATCCCAGCATCTAGTGAGGGCATCGGATTTTGTGCCCAAGCATCTGGGGCAGAAGTGAATGACCATGTTGAACCACAAGAGGAACTCTGATCAGCAGGCTTGTTGGCAGGTCAGGAGTTTTGTGGTAGCAAAGTACTCTAAGTTCTTGTGGTTGGTGACAACGTCAACCAGAGTACTGGAATCCTCGAGGTAGTGCCACCAAGTCCAGAAGGACTCATGGATGGTGAGCAATTCCTTGTCATGGGTGTCATAGTTGAGCTCTGGAGCAGAGAGGGTGTGGGAGTAAAAGGCAATGGGCTGGACTTCTTCATCTGGGCACTGAAGGGAAAGGATGCCAGTGATGGCATAGTCAGAGGCATCAGTCTCGATGATTAGTGGGGCATTGGGGACCCAGTGGGTGAGGATGGGAGTGGAGGTGAAGGCATCCTTGAGACACTGGAAAGTGGAGCAACATGCATCATTGAAGTCCCACAGAATTCCCTTGTGGGTGAGGCAGGTGAGCAGAATAACCATACCAGAGTAGTCATGAATGAAACATCAGTAGAAGTTTGTGAATCTGAGGAAGGACTGGACATCTCAGACTTTCTGGGGCTTGGGCCAGTCTTGAATGGCTTTTACTTTCTCTGGGGACATGAACAGTCTGGAGGAAGACAACTGGTATCCAAGGTATTCTGTGAAGTCTGTATGGAATTCGCATTTTTCTGGTTTGGCATAAAGTCCATGTTTCTGGAGTTGCTGGAGAACTTCACAGACATGCTCTTTGTGGGATGCACAGTCAGTGGAGAAGATGAGGATGTCATCCAAGTATACAATCATGGAGATGTCGAGGAGATCTGCAAAGATGGAATTGATGAACTGCTGGAAAGCTGCAGGGGCATTGATAAGTTCAAACAGCATGATGAGCCATTCGTACAATCTGTAGCATGTCTGGAAAGAAGTCTTTCATTCATCACCCTCAGTGATGCAGACCAAGTGGTATGCATGCTGGAGGTCAAGCTTGGTGTAGATTTTTGTGTGGCTTGGAGTATCTAGGAGATTGGAGATATGGGGGAGTGGATAGCAGTCTTTTTTCATGATCTTGTTGAGGCCTTGAAAGTCAACGCAGAGGCAGAGCAAACCATCCTTCTTGCAGACAAAGAGAACCAGAGTGACATGAGTGGAGAATGATGGGTGGATAAAGCCCATGGAGAAATGTTCATCGAGGAATGCTCAAAGGGACTCAAGCTTGGAAGGAGAAAGGAAGTAGGTGGTGCCTATCGGAGGGGACATGCCTTCTTCCAGATCAATCTTTAGATTGAACGGGCAGTGTGGGGCAAGGGTAAAGACCTTGCTTTTGCTGAACACATTCACAAAGTCATGATACTCTGGAGGAACTCCAGAGAGATCAACTGGTTCAGGAGCAGCAGAAGTGGAGCAGAGATTGCTCTCCTGAGGGCGGAGTTGCAGACTGAACTGCACAGAGCCCTCTAGGCAACAGGTGAGTGTGAAGGCTGGAGCGCTGATGAGCATGATTGGCAGAGCCTTGCGATCGGAGAAACATGGTGGATTGGAGGGGACAGGGTCAGCCATAGGAGTAGGGGACAGAGGCTGTGAAGATGAGCTCAGGGTTATGGGCATGGCTTGTCCAGGTGAGCGGAATGAGGTACTGTTCAAGACCCAATCAATCAATGGATTGTAGCAGGCAAGCCAGTTGTGTCCTAGCACAAGGGAACAAGAGCCATCCAGTGGAGTGACATAGAAGGTTGTCAGAGTGATGTCACCAGTTTTGAAGCAGACAGAGAGGTTGATGGCTTGAGTGATTGTGGAGTTCAAGATCCTGTCAAAGAGATGGAGTTGGAGTGGAGGAACAGAGTAAGGGGAAAGTCCATGTTTATTGACAAATTCAGTATCTATGAAACAATCGGAGGATCCAGAGTCTAACAATGTGGGAAAGGATGGGATTTCATAAGACAACAGAGAGATGGAGGGCATAAGGGATCTGGGGTTGGAAAGAGCGGATGCATTGAGTCAGATCTCCTTTGGAGCACAGGAAGAGTCAATGCAACCTCCAGTCCATGTGGAGTCACAGAGGCTGCTGACTATTTTTTCTCCTTCAAGGAGGCCTCTGGTTTAGCTTCCAGAGTTGCAGACTTGGTCATGCAAGCCTTGGCCACTCAAGAAGTAGACTTTGAGCACTCTTTGGCCATGTGGCCAGCTTGACCACAGAACATGCACAAGTTATTGTCGAAGCAGTGCTTGTGCTCTGCCGCTGTGAGCTTACCATCCTTTCCAAGCTTGGACAACAAGTCCAGCTTAGGAGGAGCAGATGCTCCAGAGGTACTAGTGGTGCTGGCAGATTTCCCTTTAAACTCCTTGAAGGAGCTGGAGGAGCCAGTGGAGGTGGCAAAGGGTTTGTCAGACTTCGGAGGGTTGGAAGAAGGCTTCATCTGATGATTGAGTTCTGACTTGCACTCCCAGTAGCACACATCGATTGTGTGAGTGAGTTGACAGAGATCTATGAGCATGGAGGGCTTTCTGATGCATGAGATCTCATCCTTGATATGGTCTGGAGGGCACCATTTCCATAGCCCCAGACTTGCGAAGCAATCTGGTTAAATTCTACAATGTATTTGTTGATCTTTTAACCATCTTTCATGGCCAAGTGATTGAGTTGATGCTCTGCATCTCCAATGGGGTCATGCAGTCCGAAATTGATTTGGAGCTTGAGGACAAACTCCTTGAAACTATCCATTCAGAGCAGATGGAGTGTGGGATCCTCCATCTGCAGAAGGTCTGGTTCAAACCATTCTAATGCCATGCTCTTAAGATAGGACTGGGCAAATATGACCTTGGCACAGTCAGAGGTGAAGGCTTTGGAGTGATCTTGGAAGTTTAGTTTGCATTGGACCAAGAAGACCCAGAGTTTGCGGAGTTCCATCCTGTCAAACTGATCCAGTTCTCGGACTTTGGTCTGCTGTGAGGTTTCAGAGAGTTTATGGCAGGAGGAGCGAGCAAGGCCATGGATGGTGTTTGCCAGGTTGGCAAGGGTGTCATGCAGGATCTGCTCATCTCCAGAGGATTCAGGATCTAAGTCATCCCCTTGGAAATCAGAATCACCATCAGAGAGATCATCTCCGAGATCACTGTGGTTACTTGGAGTGTGGAATGGGGGCAGAGTGTGTGGGGTGCTGGGGTCATCCAGAAGCTCCTCAATGCAAGCTCCAGAAGTGGGGGTTTCTGAAGAAGGAGGTGGTCTCTGGGATGCAGAAGCAGGATTTCATCTAGCAGAGAAGCTATGGAATTGTTCAATGAGGTCTGGGCCTCGGCAACTGTTGCCAAAGGCATTCAGGGAGTTGTAATGGGAAGACAAAGGGACATTGGTGATGGCCTGAGTGCAGGCTTGAGTGACTCTAGTGGCCATTGGGGTACATGGACTTCGTTGCAAGTGGCAGTTCAAATATACTGTTAAACTAGGTCAGACTAACTCCAGGAAACTCCAGAACTCCGGAGTTTGATCAGATGGGACTTGGCTTCACCGTATGTGGTGTGCCCTTGCACAAGTCCTGATCCCAGATTTATGGAGCAGAATAGGTCAGAGGGTCAGAGGTCAGAGGAGAACCATCAAGGTTCAAGTCAAAGGAGAGGTAGTCAAGTTTTGTTGATATTCGAACTGAGGTATTTACATGCTGAAGTACAGGGTTTATATACTACAGAGAAATTGAATGACTAAGGAGTTTGGAGGTTGGGTAGGAGATGTACTGGAGGAACATTAAAACATAGCATTGGTACAAAAGGAAATTGGATCAGAGTTGTGTGGAGTTAGTGTTGGAGTGACATCGGAGGGTCGGAGTTGGACTTGTGGACCTGGGATATGACAGCAATGCCCAAACCACAATATTTTGATATAAAGATTACAATTGGATTGTAATGGCTTGGCAGTTCATATTATTCAGGGATGTTTGTACCAGTCTCAAAAATGTTTCTCTCAACAGCTATGGTAATGTATTCCCATGTATTCCAGATGTCATTGACATAATTTTGGTGATGACTAAACTTCGTTATATTGGCATAGCATGGACCAACAGTTTTGCTGATGGTGGATTTCATCCATCCAGGACACTAAACAGCACCTGCATTGTCATCATGTTGGTGGTGGTGCCATAAGCTATGGGTTGGTGACATCTGTACCCTTGTTGTCTTCATTCTGGCAGTGTGGCATTGACTGTAGGAACACCATCATCATGGTAGTTTTTGATTACAATGCACCACAGATCATCACTGGGTATGAAAATAGATCACACTCATGAATGCATGATAATAAGCAGGCTTAGTAGAATAAATACAAGTTCCCAAATGCATGCCATGCCTTTGACAGAGACAAACTGCAGAATACAAGGATCAATTTCAAATGGAATGTATTCTGTTTGATTGAGCTCTGGCAAAGGCATAGTACTATGGCTTATGTAAGTGTAGGTAGCATAACTTGGATCTTCAACATTGTCAACTCTGTCTTTGCAATCCATCAGCATCAAATGCTGATGACATCAGGAAGGCAACCTCAACCACAATGCATGTGTTGATGACAATTCCAAGCTGTTGATCCTGTACTGTGGCTGAATCTGTCTTCCTGGTTGCTAGAAATGTCATAAACATTGATACCATGTTCTGAGGTCCACAGTGGGCCACCTACATGGATCATTAGAACCTGTTTAGCAACATGTCAGTGGGCTAGTTTCATTATTTGGCTCTATTTGATTAGTGGTAGAAAATCCAGCATTATCTTCTGAAATTGGGTCAGAGAGTGAACTAGCCCAAGCTTGCCTTAAGCACACATACAGCCTGTAATCAACAAATCACTACCATGATGATCTCAATAAGCAAATGCAGCAAATTGTATACATAGTCAAGCTACTACATGTCCTGCTTCTCATATTAAATAGTGTTGTGTCACCATTGAACAGCAGAGCATCCACAGCATGAGGCATGACCCATGTGAATGCTGCTTTTCAGGCTCCAACAGCATGCACCCAGCCCAAATCTTGTCTGCTCTCTTGTCCACTTCAGATGCAGCAACATTGAGAGGCTCCTCAGTATCACAGCAGGCCTGCTGTGCTTGTGATTTGCAGATGGTGTTGTGTCACCATCAAACAAGTTCAATATGGGTGGGATCAGCCAATGAGCAAAGGGATTGAATTATCATGACAAAGGGAGAAGGTTTGGAATATTCTCATCTCTGACCCAATCCCAGCAAATGATGCTGGATTTTCCATCACTAGTCAAATAGAGTCAAACAATGAAACTAGCCTACTGATGTGTTGCCAAACAGGCTCTTATTGAGATCATTGTGGTAGTGATTTGTTGAGATTGTCACCAAGAACGTATTGATTACAGGCTGTATGTGTGCTTGAGGCAAGCTTGGGCTAGTTCACTCTCCGACCCAATCCCGGAAGATGATGCCGGATTTTCTACCACTTGTCAAATAGAGCCAAATAATGAAACTAGCCCACCGACGCGTTGCTAAACAGGCTCTTAGGTGGCTATTTGTGCATCCATAACGTCAAGTTTTCTTGATTCGCTTGGTGTGCTGAAGGGTGTTGGAAGTCGCTGCAGCTCTGCATGTGCGAACGCGTATCGACCTGCGCAATATCGTTGGCTACTACGCAGGTATTCATGAAGAATAGGTCTCGATAGTAACAGGAAACCGTGGTTTCCACTCAAACGCTCCGGGAAGAGAAGAATCGACGAGGTCCTGGAAGAAGAAAGCAAAGGTATACGGTGTTTGTCCTCGTAACACGACAAACCCTGCATTTTCCTTCAGGGCCTGGAGTATACTTACCTCCAATCCAATCATTCGACACGGCTAGTATTCAGGTACCTCGTCCGTTCCTATAATGCCATTCGCGTGCTGTGGTGCTCGTCTGTTGAAGTAAACATCATCCTCAGAGTGCACCGGTGACCCGCACTGGCCCCGTACTCGACCAACCCCACCCGAACTCGTCCACGATGGCCCTGAACCCGCTTTCCCTGACCTCGGCCGAGAACAACTCGTGCTGGTCCGCCAACCGCTCGTCGTCCCGCCTGATCTCCTGTACGACCTGAATTGACGGATATACAGTGGACATGCGGGTCTCGTTTTCGAACTGTCATTAGACTACGGGCTCGCCGTCAGAATCCGTACGCTCCACCCGACGAATAGGTTAAGTAGGGACGCACCGTTTGGATGGCCGCCGTGATTGCACGTAAAATGGATGCTTGGAAGGTCAGGCCGACTATAGCCAAGTGCGAACACCGTGAAACGTGCGCGGTGATGCTCCGTGCCCTCGAGTTCCTCGACCAACTCCAGCTTGACCCCCGTCGTGTGCGACGACACGAACTACTGGTCCCGGAACCGCGCGTTGAAGGTTGAGCAATTCAAATATCTGAAAACGGTGACTTGGACGCACGCCGTTGGACTCGCGATCGCGTCCACGAACCCCACGTTCGCCACCTCTTTCCGACCGAGTACTTGCACGACCGACAACGGCGAGGTGATCTTTACGCTCTTCACGTGCTCCAGTGACGACTCGGGGTCTGCCTGGTAGCACAGGCTTCGACGCCAAGAACCGACGCAGGACGAGGGGTACACTTCCGCGCACGCTCAACCCGCCCAGCTCGAATGGTGCGCCTCCATTCAGGATTCCTCATACACGCCCAGCAAGACCTCCTTTCGACACCCAGCACCGCGCCCGACAAAATCCAAATCTACATCACATTCGATCATCGGACGCGACGACGGATGGGAAACGGAAGGGTACGACGGGCACCAG
>JBBPKF010000437.1:0-12290 GCA_038089175.1 Binderoboletus segoi | reverse complement strand
ACCAATAAGGAGATGATACTTAGAATGACGGGTTGAGTCCGATCAAGACAAAGACGAGCCAAAGTAGGAGTAAGATCTGATGAAGTGTAAGGACAATCAACAAGAACCGAGGAGCGATGACATGAGATAGGTAAAATTGTAACAGGCGTTGACCACAAAAGGATCAGAGGGGAACAAGTGGATAACCTTATCTGTGATAGCAAGGTCCAATGTCTTCACAAACAGGTGGTCAGGCAGGAGTACAACATCTTCATTGTCATGCTCATAGGTTGCCAGGTAGGGGTATTGTGAAAGGATGTCTGCAGGGGCGACCTGTGCTGCAGGGATGCTAACAAAGCATATGTCAAAGTCTTGGAGGAACAACATCCATCTAGCTTGTTGTTGAGACAATTTATGGGGGGAACAGAAGAAGGTAAGAATTTTGTGGTCAGTGAACACCATGACTGGGTGACCAGTGCCCTGGAGATAGTGCTTCCAGTTTTTGAGGGTGTGAATAACTGCCAGTAATTCCCAATCATAGCTGTTGTAGTTTTGTTCTGCATCTAGGAAGGTTTGGGAATGATATGAACACAGGTGGTAGTCACTGTTGTCATCTTTCTGGAGGAGAACACCCCCAGAGGCTACCAATGAAGCATCTGTCATGATCATGAATGGTTTGCTATTATCAGGCATGTGTAAGACCAGTTGTTGGGTGAAGATTTCTTTCAGGCATTCAAACACCATTTGCTGGGTGATGTTCCATGTCCAGGGGTGATCATTCTTGGTGAGATTGTTCAGAGGTCATGTGATATTGGCATAGTTGGGGACAAATTTCCAGTAGAAATTGCAAAACCCTAGGAAAGACTGCACCCCCTTGACCATCATAGGGGGTTTCCATTCCTTGATGACCTTAACCTTGAGTGGATCTAAACACACCAGTCCTTCTTGGATGATCATCCCCAAGTACTCCATTTTCTGTGTGTCAAATGTGCATTTCAACAACTTCAAATACAGCTTTTCCTGCTGGAACTGATTGAGAACCTGTTTTGTGCATGCCTGGTGAGTGGTTAAGTTGGCTGATGCAAACCCTAAATTGAGGTTTGAACAATCCCTTGGTGGTTATAAACATGGCTTTCCAATGGCTTTCTTCATTGATAAGGACATTGTTGTATCCCCAATGAATATTGAACTTGGTGAACCATTTCACATTTTTGAACTTGTCAAACAGGTCTGAGATGATAGGTAGCAGGTAAGCGTTTTTGATCGTGTGGGAGTTAAGATACTGGTAGTCCTGGCATGGACACAGTTTTCCATCCTTCTTGGCTATGAAGAAAAACAGTGATGTCTGTGGAGATGTGGAGGGTATGATTTTTCTGTTTTCCAAGTTTTCCTGTATGAACTCTTTGCATGATGTCTGTTCAGATATGTTGAGTGGGTACACCTTTGCTACCTTTGGGATGAAGTCATCATCTGTTTTGATTTTAAAGTTAAAACAGCCTCAGTGGAAAGGAAGTTCTCCTTTCAGGGGTTCTTTGAACACATCCTGATATTCTTTGTATACTTTGGAGAGAATTGTTTCAGATTTAACAGTGTTTTGGGCTATTTCCATAGATAGGGTTACTTTGTTCAAGACCTGGAATAAATGGGGACTTTCTTCATAGGTGGATTTCAGGGTTTCTTTGATCAGCAGGTTTTCCATTCTCCAGTTGATGACAGGGTTGTGTTCCTGAAGCCATGGATGTCCAAGAATAATGTTTTCTTTTCCTAGATCAGTAATATAGAATTCCTGTATGTGGGTGTAGGGTCTTGTCCCTCGGATAGTGAGTGATAGGCAGGTGATGAAGCTAATGGTTCCCATCCTGTTCTCCATTCTGTCAGCATTCCTGACTGTGATTTTCTGTTTAAGTTTATGCAGTCCTAGTTTGTTTTTCTGGATGAAGTCCCAAGAGATGAACAATCCAGTAGCTCCACTGTCCAGAAGAGCTCAGGTGTCAACTTTGCTTCCATTTCCATGTAACATGATCAAAAGACACATCACTTTGTTCTTGTTACTTGTAGTGTACATGGGTGAAAGGGTAACAGTAGGGAGAGCGTCCATTGTTACACTGCAAGCAAAGACTTGTGTAACCCATTCAACCCTTCCTGGGTTCCTCAGCTAATGGCTGGACGACACTCAAGGTGAGAGAGCACCCTATTCCAGAGCGAATGAACATGACATGGGAATTACGCTTCCATGGGTTCGATGACCTTGATGGACTTGATACCGTTCGATTGAGTACAAGTTCAGTGTCATGGCTTGGCAACACTCGAGAACACAGCTGCTAGAGACGGCTAGCACCACAAGGTCAATATAGCTAACTTAGGGTGACAAGGCCTAAGAAAGAGACTGCTTTGTTTGCAGGAGGAATACAAAAGAACAGAATATGGAACACTATGCGCAGTAGCGACTTAAGTACAGAGGATGGTGAGATAAGGGCTGGCATATAGAACGTCATGGAATCTCGGAGAAATTGGAAGTTGAAGTAAAGAGGATGACTAAAGTGCTGCAGATTACCGAGATTTGAAATGTGAAAGAAGGTAATAGAAACTGGTATCTGGAAAGCAGCTAAACCTGAGTCATTCAGGGAAGTGTCCGTATTCGAGTATGTAAAGAAGAAGAAGTAAGCGTAATGTGAGGAAGAGTGTGACTGTACAAGTCACTCCATGTAAGAGGTGGTGGAGTAAAGTGTTTGTGAAATGTCGGAGGAGGTAGCAGCTTGTGAGTGTAGAAAGTAAAAGAAAAAGGGAAAATTGTAACATCCATTGACTTTGATGTCTCCTGTTTCAAAAATCTGACATAGTGGTGATAGCTTCCTCCAGTTCTTTGGCCAAAGGGGTTTCTTCTTCAAAACATGTATGTAAGACTTTGAGAATCTTGTTGTCCAAACTTCCTTTAAGTCAGAGGGTTTTTACATAGTCATCAACTGGGGATTTCAGAACCATCTTAGATTTCTCTGCCTGGTAGGCAGGTGGTTTGGGTTCAGTAGTGACTGCATGGGTGAACCTGGGAGGAGGGCATCTTTCTTTCCCTTTACCCTTCACATGGTTAGCTGCTATGCAGCCTTTCTGTCTGCATATGAAACACTTCCCTTCCTTAAGAAGAAGCTCTTTCTCATGGGGGTGGAGTCAGATGAAGTCAATGTCCATAGCATTCAGGTCTCTTGCCTGAGCAGATTGATGGAATGGAGGGGAAAATCTGGTGTGAAGATTGTGGACTCAGGTTAGGTGAGCATGCAGCTCTGTGGCTTTCTTAATATTCTCCTGCAATGTGGTGGGCATGGTGTTCATGATAATGTGGGATGTGATGGTGTTATCCAATCCCAAGAGGAATTTATGATTTCTTTCATCCTCGTCAATGATCTTAGCCCTGTCAATGAGGTTATGGGCTTCAGTGATATACTCTTGGAATCCATCATCCCATTCTCTCATGTTGTTCTTTTGGTGGTGTTGGTGAAGACAGTCTGAACTTTCCAGAGAATGTCTTGGGAAGAGCTGCTTTGAGTTCCGCCATAGGTGGAGTCAATGACTGTGGTGGAGTCACAGGGATAGGGGATTCTGGTCCAGAAGACAGAGGTGGGAAAGGGGATGGTTCAGGGAATGATGGATTGAGTTCAGGGGATGGGGATTGTGTGGAGTAAGACCTTCCTAGGCCTAAAAGATGCTTAGTCTTTTCTTGTGTCAGTATCCATGAACTTTTGGGGATAAGGGTAGATGTGGTTATGACTGGCTTTCCAGAAGATGCTGATATCAGTGGTCCAGCGTATGCAGTGGATTTCTTAGGTGTAGGAGCAGGAAGAGGGGGGGCCCACAGGTCATGAGAAGGTCCTGGGGTGGGTGGACAGCGAAACTGTTTATCAGCAATGGTGACAAAGTATGCTCAGCAGAATGATACCTGAGAGTGACAAGATCTAGTTCTTTTGTTATGCAGTAGTTGCACACTAGCACCTAGAGAGTCTTCATTTCTACAAGGTGAGACAATGAACCTAACTTGAACATTGAATGACCAATGATGAGGTTGAGGCAACCAGACAGCTCAACAGTTGAAACTAAGGGCAGGTCATGGCAAGGTGTTATGCTGCAAGTAGAGACTTGCTATTCTTTCAAAGTACTCAGACTTCTTCAGCTTTGGCTGGACAACACACAAGGTGAGAGAGCACCCTATTCCAGTGTGAACGAACTATGTGGGAATCATGCATCCACAAGCTTGACAACCTTGATGGACTTGATATCATTTGGTTGGACGACAACAGGGAGTCATGGCAAGGCAACTCACGAGGACACAGCTGCTAGAGATGGCTAGCACCACAAGGTCAATATAGCTAACTTAGGGTGACAAGGCCTAAGAAAGAAGATGCTCTTATTGCAGGAGGATACAAAAAGAACAAGATAGTGGACACTATGCATAGTAATGACTTAAGTATAGAGAGGAAGCAGATGAGGGCTGGCATATGGAACCAGATGGAACATCAGAGAAATTGGAGAGTATCGTAAAAGTAGTGACTAATGTGCTGCGGATGACCAAGGTATAGAACGTGAAGGAATGTAAAAGAAACCAGTCTCTGGAATGCAGCTGAACCCAAGTCAAGCAGGGAAGTGTCCATATCGGTGGATATACAGAAGAAGGAGTAAGTGTAAGGTAAGGAAGAGTATGAACGTACATGTGGCCCCCCTTAGTAGGTGTTGGAGCCAACTGTCTGTGAAAGTGAGTATGAGGTAACAGTAAGAGTAGGTGAATGTGAGGAAGAATAGAAGAGAAATTTGTAACACAAGGCAACACACAAGGACACAGCAAGCAAGATGGTGCTCTCCACTAGGCTGGATAGCTAACTTAGGGCAGTGACTCTGTCATATCCCGGATCCACAAGTCCAACTCCGACCCTCTGAGGTCACTCTGATACCAACTCCATCCATCTCCAGTTCAATTTCCTTTTGTACCATGCTATGCTTTAACATTCCATTCTGTTACGATATGCTCCATTCTGTTACATTCCATATTCTTACATTCCATTTCATTCTATCTGTATTAGCATTAGTTCTGCTACTTAGACTCCTCTGTGCAGTGTCAACTGTGGAGCACAGCTCCATAGCACCTCCGGTATATCTCCTACCTGACCTCCAAACTCCTTGGTCATTCAATTTCTCCATAGTATATAAACCCCATACTCTAGCCTGTAAATACCTCAGTTTGAATATCAATGAAACTTGACTATCTCTCCTCTGACTTGAACCTTGATGGTTCTCCTCTGACCTCTGATCCTCCGACCTATTCCACTCCATAAATCCAGGACCAGGACTCATGCAAGGGTGCACCACATATGGTGAAGCCAAGTCCCATTCGACCTAGTTTAACAGTATATTTGAACTCCTACTTGCAACAAAGTCCACATACACCAATGGCCACTAGAGTCACTTGAGCCTGCACTTGGACTATCATCAATGCCCCTTCGTCTCCCTGCTACAACCCCCTAAATGCCTTTGGCAACAGTCACTGAGGTCCAGACCTCATTGAACAATTCCATAGTTTCTCTGCTATAAGAAATCCCAGTTCCGCTTCCCAGGGACCACCTCCACCCCCAGAAACCCCTACTCCCAGAGCTCGTATTGAGGAGCTTCAGGATGACCCCAGCACTCCACACACTCCACCCCCATTCCACACTCTGAGTAATCACAGCAACCCCAGAGATCCAGATGAGCCTGGAGATAATCCCTCCAATGGGAATTCCAATTTCCAAAGGGATGACTTAGACCCTGAATCCTCTGGAGATGAGCAGATTCCATGTGACACTCTTGCCAATCTGGCAAATGCCATCTGCAGCCTCACTTGTTCCTCCTGCTGCAAACCCTCTGAAACCTTGCAGCAGACCAAAGTTCAAGAACCAGACCAGTTTGACAGGACAAAATCCTGCAAACTCTGGGTCTTCTTGGTCCAATGTGAACTTAACTTCCAAGATCGCCCCAAAGCCTTCACCTCCAACCATGCCAAGGTCATCTTTGCCCAGTCCTACCTCAAGGGCATGGCATTAGAATGGTTCAAGCTGGACCTCCTGCGGATAGAGGATCTGGCACTCCATTCACTCTGGATGAATAGTTTTAAGGAGTTTGTCCTCGAACTCCAAACCAATTTCAGACTGCACGACCCCATCAGAGATGCAGAGCATCAACTCAATCACCTGGCCATGAAAGATGGTCAAAAGATCAACAAATACGTCATAGAATTCAACTGGATCACTTCACAAGTCTGGAGCTACAGAGATGGTGCCCTCCAGCACTATTTCTATAATGGCCTCCCGGACCGTATCAAGGACAAGATCTTGCATGTTGGAAAGCCCTCCATGCTCATAGACCTCCATCAACTTGCTCACAGGATCGATGCATGCTACTGGGAGTGCAAGTCAGAACTGAGTCACCAGGTGAAGCCTTCCCCTAACTCCCTGAAGTCTGACAAACCTTCTGCCACCTCTGCTGGCTCCTCCAGCTTCCCCAAGGAGTCCAAGGGAAAATCTGCCAGCACCTCCAGCAACTCCAGAGCATCCACTCCTCCTAAGCCAGACTTGTTGTCCAAGCTTGGGAAGGACAGTAAGCTCACAGTGGCAGAGTGCAAGCACTGCTTTGACAACAAATTGTGCATGTTCTGTGGTCAAGCCGGCCACATGGCCAAAGAGTGCTTGAAGTCTACCTCTCAAGTGGCCAAGGCTTGTGTCACCAAGACCATGACTCCAGAAGCTAAACCGGAGGCCTCCTCAGAGGTGAAAAAATAGTCAGCAGCCTCCATGACTCTGCACAGACTGGAGGTTGTGTTGACTCTTCCTGTGCTCCAAAGGAGATCTGACTCAATGCATCTGCTCTTTCTGACCCCAGATCACTTATGCCCTCTGTCTCTCTGATATCATATAAAATCCCTTCCTTCCCCATGTTGTTAAACTCCAGCTCCTCCAATTGTTTCATAGATACCAAATTTGTCAATAAACATGGACTTTCCCCTTACTCCATTCCTCCACTCCAACTCTGGCTCTTTGACAGAACCTCAAACTCCACAATCACTCAAGCCATTGACCTCTCCACCTGCTTTGAAACTGGTGACATCACTCCAATGACATTCTATGTCACTCCACTGGATAGCTCTTGTTTCCTTGTGCTAGGACACAACTGGCTTGCCTGCTACAATCCATTGATTGATTGGGTCTTGAACAGTATCTCATTCCACTCACCTGGACAAGCCATGCCCGCAACCCCAAGCTTATCTCTGCAGCCTCCATTGCCTACTTCTACAGCTGACCCTGTCCCCTCCAATCCACCACATTTCTCTGACTGCAAGGCTCTGCCAATCATGCTCATCAGTGCTCTGGCCTTTGCACTCACCTGTCACCTAGAGGGCTCTGTGCAGTTCAGTCTGCAACTCTACCCTCAGGAGAGCAATCTTCGCTCTGCTTCCACCACTCCTGAACCAGTCAATCTCTCTGAAGTTCCTCCAAATTATCACGACTTTGTAGATGTGTTCAGCAAAAGCAAGGCCTCCATCCTTGCCCCACACCACCCATTTGATCTAAAGATCAATCTGGAAGAAGGCACATCTCCTCCAATAGGCACCACCTACTCCCTTTCCCTATCTGAGCTTGAGTCCCTTTGAGTGTTCCTCGACAAACACCTCTCCATGGACTTTATCCGCCCATCATCCTCTGCTCATGCCACTCTGGTCCTCTTTGTCCACAAGAAGGATGGTTCACTCCACCTTTGCATTGACCTCTGAGGCCTCAACAAGATCATGAAAAAAGATTGCTATCTGCTCCCCCACATCTCTGATCTCCTAGATGCTCCAAGCCGTGCAAAGATCTACACCAAGCTCAACCACCAGCATGTGTACCACTTGGTCTCCATTGCCAAGGGTGATGAATGGAAGACTTCTTTCCAGACATGCTACAGATCATACAAATGGCTCGTCATGCTGTTTGGACTTACCAATGCCCCCATGGCTTTTCAGCAGTTCATTAACTTCATCTTTGCAGATCTCCTCAACATCTCCATGATTGTATACCTGGACGACATCCTCATCTTCTCTGCTGACCACACATCCCACAAAGAGCACGTCCATGAAGTTCTCCAGCATCTCCAGAAACATGGACTTTACACCAAACCAGAAAAATGTGAATTTCATACCAACTCCATGGAATACCTCAGATACCAGCTATCTCCCTCTGGACTGTTCATGTCCCCAGAAAAAGTAAAAGCCATCCAAGACTGGCCCAAGCCCCAAAAAGTCCAAGATGTCCAGTCCTTCCTTGGATTCACAAACTTCTACTGTTGTTTCATCCACAACTACTCCAGTCTGGTTATTCTGCTCACCCGCCTCACTTGCAAGGGTGTTCCATGGAACTTCAATGATGCATGTCGCTCCGCCTTCCAATGTCTCAAGGACACTTTCATCTCCGCTCCCATTCTCACCCACTGGGTTCCCAATGCCCCACTGATTGTCAAGACTGACACCTCCAACTATGCCATTGCTGGCATCCTTTCCCTCTGGTGCCTGGATGAAGAAGTCCAGCCCATTGCTTTTTACTCCTGCATCCTTTCTGCCCCAGAGCTCAACTATGACACCCACAATAAGGAATTGCTTGCCATTCATAAGTCCTTCTGGACCTGGCAGCATTACCTTGAGGGTTCCAGCACTCCAGTTGATGTTGTCACTGACCACAAGAACTTAGAGTACTTTGCTACCACAAAACTCCTGACCTGCCATCAAGCCCACTGGTCAGAGTTTCTCTCACAGTTCAACATGGTCATCTGCTTCCACCCTGGATGCTTAGGTGCAAAGCCTGATGCCCTCACTAGACACTGGGATGTCTATCCCAAAGAGGGGGATAGGGACTACACCCGCATCAATCCCCACAACTTCCGACCTGTCTTCACTCAAGAGCAACTTGCTATGTCCCTCTGAGTGACATATCTAGCAGCTCTGGTCCTCTGGGCTGGTTCACTGTTCGATATTGAATTTCTCCACAGTGACATTCTCTCTGCACTCCCCTCTGACCCCATTGCATCCATCCACCTGTCCACCCCTGAATCCTCCAATTTCTGCTGGACCATTGACTCTGAAGGCTTCCTATGCCTGGATGACCACATCTACATCCCAGAGGCCAATGACCTCCATCTCTGTGTCCTCTGGTACAAACACGATTATCCACTCCCCAGACACTTCAGACAAAACTGGACATTAGAACTCCTCTGCCATGAATACACCTGGCCAGGCATTCAGACCTTCGTCAAGGAATATGTCTCCTCCTGCACCTCCTGCACCCATGCCAAGGTCCCCAGACATGAGCCCTATGGGCTCCTGAAACAACTCCCCATCTCTGAAAAGCCATGGAACTTGATCTCCATGGACTTCATCAAACAACTCCCCACCTCCTCTGGACACACCACAATCCTCATCATCATAGACCGTCTATCCAAGCAATGCATATTCATCCCAACAGACAACAAGGTAACATCTCTGGAGTTAGCCAAACTCTTTCTCCTCCATGTCTTCTCCAAACATGGAGTCCCATCCCACATCACCTCTGATTGAGGCTCAGAGTTCATCTCCCACTTCTTTCACTCCCTCGGAAAGGCTCTTGACATCTGGCTCCACTTCACTTCCAGCTACCATCTGGAAGGTGATGGACAGACAGAGTGAATGAACCAAACACTGGAACAATACCTTCAGATTTACTGTAACTACCAGCAAGACAACTGGTCTGAACTCCTGCCCCTCTGTCATATCCTAGATCCACAAGTCCAACTCCGATCCTCCGATGTCACTCCAATAACAACTCCACACAACTCCGATCCGATTTCCTTTTGTACCATGCTAAGCTTTAATGTTCCATTCTGTTGTGATATGCTCCATTCCATTATGTTCCATATTCTTATGTTCCATTCCATTCTATCCATATTAGCATTAGTTCTGCTATCTAGACTTCTCCGTGCAGTGTTAACTGCAGAGCACAGCTTCACAGCACCTCCGGTACATCTCCTACCTGACCTCCAAACTCCTTAGTCATCTGCTTTCTCCATAGTATATAAAACCCATACTCTAGCCTGTAAATACCTCAGTTTGAATATCAATGAAACTTGACTACCTCTTCTCCGACTTGAACCTTGATGGTTCTCCTCTGTCCTCTGACCCTCTGACCAATTCTGCTCCATAAATCCAGGACCAGGACTCGTGCAAGGATGCACCACATATGATGAAGCCAAGTCCTGTCCAACCAAATTCCAGAGTTCCGGAGTTTCCCAGAGTTAGTCCGACCCAGTTTAATACCCTCACAGAGTTTGTGTACAACAATGCTCTGAACACTTCCACAGGTGTCTCTCCATTCTTTGCCAACAAGGGTTACCACCCCAACATCACCATCCATCCTGAACGAGACCTGACCTCCACTCAAGCCCAAGAGTACTCTGTAGACCTCTACTTCCTCCATGAATTCCTCCAACAGGAGTTAGCTGCCACTCAGAAATGGTACCAAGGACCTGTGGATGCCAAATGAACTCTGGCACTGGACTTCAAAGTCAGTGACCAGGTTTTCATCAAGGCTAAGTATCTCTGCTTAACATGTCTGTCCAAGAAACTCTCTGAAAAGAATCTAGAACTGTACCCCATCATAGCTCAAGCTGGCTCCCTGTCTTTCACCCTCTGGCTTCCAGAAAGCATGAAGTCCATTCATCCAGTCTTCCATGTCTCACAGCTGGAACCTGCTACTCCCAACACCATCCCCAATTGCATCCAATCCCCTCTGCCTCTGGTCAAAGTCAATGGAGAACCAGAGTATGAAATCTCCAAAATCCTTGACTCCAAAATAGATTGCAGACAATGAAACTGTAAGCTGCTGTATCTGGTTAGATGGTCTGGCTACAAAGGAACTGACAAAGAGACATCCTGGCTTCTTGCCACCAAGCTTGGTCACGCCTCAGAACTCATTGAAGAATACCATCTCTGTTATCCAGAGAAGCCTGGACCTCACTCCACTTAATCCAGTCAAGACGCAATACATGTTCATCAAGGAGGACAAACAGCCAGACTACACTATGCTTGGTCCACTTGTTAAGGCCATGTCAGACAATCTCTGGAACTCTGAAACTCCGGAGTTTTGGTTGGATGGGACTTGGCTTCACCTTATGTGGTGCGCCCTTACATTGGGTCCAAGTCCTGTATTTGCAGAGTGGAGAGGTCAGAGGGGGGTCAGAGTTGAGCCATTAAGGCTCAGATGAGAGGGGACAGAGGTGAGACCATCAGGCTAAGTTGATATTCAAGCTAAAGATTACAGAGTATTGTATGGAGTATTTATACTATGGAAAGAACAGATGACTAAGGAGTTTGGAGGTCAGGTAGTGTATGTACCAGAGGTGCTGCAGAGCTGTGCTTCTGCAGTTGACACTGCACGGAGGAGTTTCAGAAGTGGAACTAAGATTAATATGGAAGGAATGGAATGGAGGACACAGGTATGGAATGTAACATCATTGGAATGGAGATGAGCCATTCTGGAAGTGTCCAGAGTTTGGAGGACTACATATGGAGGGAAATGGTCCGGAGTTTGGAGGAAATGGTCCGGAGTTGGATGGGAGAAGATCTGGAGGGTCGGAGTTGAAGCAGTGAATCTGGGATATGACACTGCTACTCTGAACTCCAGCTGCCCTCCTGCTGCCTTGTCCTCCAGATCTGCCTACTCCTCCTCTACCTCTTCCACCTCTCCTTCCTCTAACTCCCCTTCACTCTCTGATTTCTCCCTCCTATAGACCTCTTCCACCTTCAGGTAGACCAGCTCCACCAGGAGCCTGTTCTGCTTCTTCACGGTGTTCCGGAGTTTCCAGATTGCCCCTATGATCATCTGGGCATATCCTACCCAGTCACCCACCTCTTCTTCCTCTGTCTCCTCTGACCTTGCCTTCTTCCAAGGCTGCTCTGACTCCTCCACCCTCTTCTTCTGCTTCCATTCCAGCTTTGCCTCACTGGGCTGCTTGCACTTTGCCTTTGCCTCCTGGCAGGGCATGCATGAGGTCCCCTTTCCCAGACCCATCATGCAGTTGAACCCCTGCTCCTTGCACCTCCAGCACTCTGGTACTGGCTTCACCCATGCTTTCCCCTTGCTGGAGCCTTGCTCTGCTTGGACCTGTTGCACCTGTATTCTGGTCAGTTTCACTCACTTGGCACCCTGTTTTTTGGACATACCTGTCTCCTGGCCACTGCCTTGGCTGCCACTCACTGCCTCACAGCCTTCTCCACCTGTCTCCTTGCTTCC